>CABEGB010000648.1:617500-893110 GCA_901521435.1 Crematogaster levior
ACATTTGACAACACGATCTTATTACAGTCTTTGCGAAGCGATGTTTAATAATTTCAGCATTTGGTGTTATCTCCCAGATTACAGAAAAGGCTAATCTATCTTCACCAGGTAGTAAAGAACAAACTTTACACAGTTTCTCTGGTAACATGTGAAAAGTCATGTGTGGCAAATAAATAGTAGTAGCTCGTTTCAAAACTTCCATATCTAACGCAGAAAAAAATTTCAAGTAATGCGTAACGTCTGATATATGTACAGCAATCTGAAATTTATGATAAAAATTGAATTTATTAAATATAATGTCTCTTATATGCTAAATTTAATATATCGTAATTACTTCATAGTTTCCATTATCTAAGACTTTACAAGAAAGAGCGTCATCTATATCAACAGCTGACACGGGATCTATCGTGAAAATGCATTCGTGTCTCCAATCCTCTCTATCCTTCATGTCAGCCTCTGTTAAAGTATAATTGCTATCTGGAAGGTCATCTAACAACCTTTCTTCATATGGAGATATATCTAAATTATTTTCAAGCATTATGGCTTTTAATTCCGTATTTATCTCACCACATTTACCCACTACCGAAAGAACCCGTCTGTAAATATAGTAACATATTATATGTAACATAAGGACAATCACAAATATCAGAAGACAGAAATGTCAATATAAATATATGATATATTTTGAAAATTGTGAATATTATTCTATTCTATATGTCTATTCTATACTAGACATGTGTGTACTACATAATGCGGACCTACCCAGATGCATGTATCTGCTCCCAAAAATCGATATTAACAAAAAACATTGTATTATTAAGAAGTTCTGGTTGATCATGATACAAAGATGGCACGGATTCAGGAAATATGTCAACCAGTGGTACTCTCTGATCTTTTGGGTAAAACATCAGGAGCGAACCTTGTTTCTTTAATTGTCCGACTGCTCGTCTCGGATGTACTTTCTCTAATATACAAACAATTCTACCAGTCTTTTGCATTTCTCCATCAGAACACTTATGCCAAAATTTTTCAGGATTTACACATGCCACAACTAGATCACCTTCAAAAGCTCGATTTCTATTTGGTAAACCAATGATTAGCAGATCACGTTCTTCGTTATTCAAACGTAAATAAGCATATTTATAAAAAGAAGGATTCACACGGAGATTTCCTTTTACGTATTGTGTGTAAAATGATTGCTTTTTTAAAATATTTAACATTTTTGGCAGAGGTATATGATCGGAAAATATCTTCTTTTTCGGTCTCTCTGCATTCTTTTTCTTCTTTGAATTGCTCTTTATTATTTCTTTGTCACAGTTCTCTTTTTCCGTACTTAATATATCTTCTACCACTGCTATTATTTGTGCTTCTGCTTTACTTTTTCCATCTTTCTTTGTCAAGTATTTTTCCTTGTTATCAGATGTATCAGCCTAATAGAAAAACAATTACTATTAATAAAACAATAAAGTATAAGAGTTTTATTAAAATTATTACATAATACAGAGATAGTGAATTCTTACAAAACATTTATATAAACAAGAATAATATTTTTCAGACAATAACAGATACTATTAGAAGATTTGATCCAACCTGATTTGTCATTAAATTTTTAGTCCTGCATTTGTTGCTAGCTGATGCTGTTGTCGTTCTATCGTCCTTTCTTTTTTCTTTCATAAAATTTTTACATTTTTCTTTCAGAACTGTGCTTCGTGTTCTTCATTCCCAATCTGTGACTCGAGGAGACTTGAGACGTGCTTGCAAGCTGCGTAGAGTGCGTCGTATTATCTTGCACAGCATCTGAGAAATTTGACACGGCCTGTTCCTCAATTTCACCTGCTACGACCCCGTTGCATTTCATGTTCCTCCTCTTGGACTGGATACTCGAGGAGATTTTGAGACTAGCCGCGAGCTGTGCACTGAGCTTCGTCAATTTATCGTAACGAGCGATAAACGCTTCGCCGGTCAAGGAGTTGGAAACCGTTCTCTGCATGCAGCGTTTCTGTTCACTTCCCCACGTATTATCGTGATGCTTGTGGCGAGGTTCATCCTGAGCTTTCCTCATGGATTTGTCGGCCTTCAAGTACTTGGGCATGGTTGCAGCAACGATCGTAAGGATCACAATCGTATCTAATGCGGAACACAATCGGAAAAACGAGACAGATTACAAAGGAACAAATCACAGATAAAACCTATATACTTCCTACAGTATATATATATATGTATATGTGTCAAGAGTTAAAACTGGTCCCTCGCGAAACAAACTGGGAATCCTCGTCTGCGTTGAAAATTTCGCGAACGTCATGTACCGCCGCTGCTGCCTCGAGTCACATTGAAAGGGAAAAAAAGGTAAATACACGGACCGTTAGATCGACGAAAACGAACAAGAGTTTGGTTAGGCCGAAACGAACCGATATCCTCGTGCGCACGTGGTTCACGTCGGTCACATGACCGCTCTCGTTGTTCATTGGACGAGCGATGCGATAACGGTCACACCATTGGCTAGTGGTGAGGGAACTGTCCGAGGAAATTGGAGTATGTTGACAACTCGGTTGTCGCGCTTTTGAGGTTAAGTGCATCGCGATGCGAGGCAACTCTCTCGATTGTAGTTATCGCCTCGAGTGGTGTAATTGTATTGAATTATATTGAATTGTGTTGCATTTAGTTGTGCTGCCATTGTATGGAAGGATTCGAGAATGGCTGAAATAGATATCTTTGACAGCAACGAAGAGCAATTGCCGCAGGACCTCGGCGACAATGTTGTTCAAGAGGTTCTTAAAACTGGCACCGACTTACGCCAGTACTCTAGGCAGATCGAAAAGGAACTTAAGGAGGTCGAGAACAAGTCAATCCAAGATTACATCAAGGAGAGCGAGAATATAGCCAAATTGCACAAACAAATTACTGCTTGCGACAATATTTTGGAGGTTAGGATTCGCTGTTGACACGTCGATATGCGATTGACATGTCCAATTTAACTTAACTTTAATCTTGGCTTAATTTACTTTTTTCTTTGTCTAGTTCCAAGAATTAGGAAAAAGTAAATTAAATGGAGATTAAAGTTGATCTGCATTGATATAAATTTTTGATATAAATTGATAAAAATGAACATTAGATGTAGAATAGCTTGTCGCCAGAGCAAGCAATGACAAGATACTATTAAAAAGCCAACCATCTTATGGAAGTTTATCATTGTTAAAATTTAGACGATTGATTCGTAACATAATTTAATTTTATTATTTATTATTAGATGTTTCATAAAGATTATTATATATATATATATATATATATATATATATATATATATATGTTTATGATTCAATATTTTATTTTGATTTATAACTATAATTATATAACTATAATTATAATTTTATTGCTATTATCTATATTTGATCGTTTATGCAAATGATAATTATAAACAAAATTTTGCAAAAATACATGATATTGTGTAAATTACATTCTTTATGAAGCATCTATGTAAGAATAAATCATTTTTCATCATTCAAATTTAATACTGTATCATAACTAATTATCTAGACATTTATGTTGAAAAATTTATATCAACAGCCAATAATATTGATATTTTTTAATTACTTTTGAATTTTTAAACTTTCTCTTTTTCTGAGTTCTTTCCTTCTGTTGATAGTATTTGATTAATAGTTGGCATTAGATGTATCCTTTGCAATTTAATGCTAATTTATTTCAATAACTTAGCAATTCAATAACTTAGCTTCAAAGTGACTCTGCCAATCAAGCAAAGAAAGATATTCTTAAATATCTAGAAAGATAGACTTAAATACTATTACCTTTTACAGAAAATGGAGTCGATGTTGATGAACTTTCAGACAGTTTTGGGAAGTATCAGCTCTGAGATAGTTGATTTGCAACACAAGTCTGTTGCTATGAGTCAGCAGTTATCTAATAGACAAACAATACGAGCCCCGCTTAGTCAATTTATTGAGGACATGACAGTGTCTGAGGCGTTGATTGTGTAAGAAGCATTTATCAAAGGATGTTTTATAAAAGGATGTTAGAGAGAGTTGTTAAATCTATATTAATTTTCTCTCTTACAGCGGTATTATGGACTATCCAGTGACTGAGAAGGAATTTTTGATTCAGTTACAAACTCTCAATCATAAAATCAATTTTGTAAAGGAACAAAGTTTTAAGGAGGCCAAATCTTGTTTAGACGTGAAGGATATATTAGAGAAATTGAAGGTGAAGGCCATGGCGAAGATTAGGACATATTTGCTAGAACAAATTTATAAATTTAGGAAGCCGATGGGAAATTTTCAAGTGCCGCAGAACAATATGCTAAAGTACAAATTCTTCTTTGAGTTTATCTTGGCAAATGAGAGAAATGTGGCTGAGGAAATTTGCGGTGAATACATTGATACTATGAGCAAAATACAGTACTCATATTTTAAATCTTATTCGTCGAGATTGATGAAATTACAGGTAAAAATGCAACACACAGATAAATTAGTACTATTTAAGTAAGTTGGAATATCAGGTTATAATTATTTTCACAAGTTTGAAGAGAGAACATCAAAGGATGATTTAATGGGAGTCGAAGACACAGCAGGCAGAGGTATATTTCATAAGCTAACATTAAAGCATAAAGGGACCGTTTTTTCTATAGATACAAGAGGTCAGGTTTTGTCTTCCCTATTGGAAGCACCTATAATTGTTCCACACACTGTCTCTAAAACACGAGTAAATATCAATACGTATATGACTATAATTTGCAAACACTCTTGAAGGTATGTTTTCTAAATGAATATTATAATCTTACAGTATCATTATGAAGCCCTCTTCAGAACTGAACAATATGCTTTGTATGATAATGCATGCAGAGAATATCTGTTTCTGATGGAATTTTTCAAGGTCCGTAATGCACAGGCATTAGATGTTTTCAATCAGGTAAGAAATCAGTATCTAATAATTGATTTGGTACATTTAAGTAAGTAAATTTATTAAGTAGTAAATATACTAAAATATTCTGTCCTTTTGACAGGTCATGGGGAAAACATTAAATCTTATGATAAAAAATTTGCAATCGTTTGTTGAGGATTGTTATGATACAATTGCTCTGTTTCTCTGTCTACATTTAGTGAAACATTATCAGTTAATGTGTCACAAAAGAACTGTACCAGCATTAGATAAGTACTGGGAGACCTTAACGGCTACAATTTGGCCTAGGTACCTTGACTATGCTTAAAAAATAATATTTATCTCTGTATTTTGTACCACTACAATTTCCAAATATCTGCTTTTTAGATTTGCATTAGTGTTTCAATTAAACATAAACAGTGTAAAAGACTGTGATCCATCAAAATTTAACAAAGAGACTGGTCCACATTATGTAAGTATCTAAATAAGTATGCAAAAAATGATTGTGTCTATAATGGCATTTGATTACCACATAACATTACAATATGTAATACTATTAATCTCTTATATAGAGTTGATATGAATTTTTTAGATTACCAGAAGATACGCGGAGTTTAGCGCAGCAATTGTAAGTGTAATCGAAGGATTTCCCTGCGAGGGGACAACTCGGTTATTGGCAGAATTGAGAGAAACTGTACAATGCTTCCTGCTAAGAATGGCATCTATTTTTTCAACCCGAATGCAACAATTAGTATTTCTTATCAATAATTACGACTTGGTACTTAAGGTATTAATGGTAAGTAGATTTTACTTTTAACATAGGAGAATCTATCAAAGTCTATCAAAGTTAATGTGTTAAGAAAGAATTAAAATGTTATATTCGATTGTAGGAGAGAACGCGAGAGACCTCAAAGGAAGCGGACAGTTTCCGAGAGCTATTAAACGCACGTTCTTCCGAATTTATCGAAGAAGTCTTGAGTCCGCATTTCGGTAATATAATTCAGTTGGTGAAGGAATCGGAGGCCCTAATCGAAAAGGGCCAGGCGGACGATTTGAAACGGCAGGAGGGCAAAGCGTTGGCTCTAGTGCAATCTTTCACGAACAATTGGAAACGAGCGTTAGAAGAGATAAATCGGGAGGTGTTGCAGTCGTTTCCCAGCCTGGTTCTCGGCAGCACGCTAGTACAAGGTGCAATGACGCAGTTGGTGCAATATTATCATCGCCTTCACAAAATTCTGCCGCCAAACGCGCGCACACAACTTACGAACATTCATCATATAATGGTAGAAATTAAGAAGTATAAAACAAATTATTAGGCAACTTTCTGAAAAAATTGATTACTCAAATCCAAATAGCCTATCGATCATTGGTCATAAAAGAATCATTTCTGGTATTGTATATATGGAAATCAACTGTTGCAGCAATTTCAAATTTTAGTGATTATGATTATTTATCAAACGATGTAAATTTTATTTTATTATTAAGTATCGTTTAGAAATGTCGGGGAGCATTTTTGTAAATATAATATAAGAGATATGTTCTGTACATTTATTTATAAAAAGATATGAGTTATGAACTAAGTATATGGTATTGCGTTACCATTCTATACAATAGCGATTAATATTCTGTATTCTTACGGTTGACACAAATCTCTGTTTATCTTACATAAATTAATATGTATAACATGTGTATGTTAAAAATGGTCTCGTTACTTTTTCCTCCGATTTCACGACCTATGGCATATCAATTTTTCGATCACTGAACCCAATTGCGATACGGCGCGTGTTTGATACTAATCACTGTGATACAATTCGATTTAATTAATCACACATGCACCGCACTCACAAGTAATTTACATTTTTATTACTCGATATATCGAGCTCATCAACTCGAGAAATTATAGATACGATTTCGTTTAATGTGACGAATTATCATACAATTATCACCTGCATGATTGCAACCTATGTGTTTTAAGAGTCAATTTGCATTACGAACTGTCATTTTATAAAACACCGTCGATAGCATGTAACACACCGTTCGTTGCTGGCACATTATGCGTCACAACGTGCGCTTCGTTCACTCGTACTCGTCCTGAAACAACAATGTATGAATCATTTGAAAGATTATTTATTTTTGATTTATTTTTTTATAATAACGTGATGCATTATGAAGGATCATTTATTAAAACACCAGTCTTACATAATTTAAATCACTTACCGCCGTTTTTATGGATATGCACCGGTGATTGTGGACGAAGGGAGTCCTTTTGAATGTAATATCTCATGCCGGCCGTGTAAAGAGTCGTTGGAATCACGTGTCGCGAGATTATCGTCTTCGCCGCTTCCGGTCCGTCCTCATCGGTCCAAATTGGAGCGCCGTTCTTCGTGGACGCATCGGTGAAAGCGGAATCGGTAGGTGCGAAGACGGTGAACGTCTTCGGTCCTAGAAAGGCAGCTTTCATTACTAAACGACGAAGATTCTCATCGGATTTTCGAAAGGATCTGTCACAAGTCAGACAGGAAAGGCGTGTACGGCGCAAATCGAATTCTTTTAAATTCGTTTTCGCTTGGATTTTCAATTTACCTGTGAGCGTGTCCTCCAAGCCCGACACGTGCAGCATTCTGAGGAACGTGGTGAACCTCCTCTCACGATCGGCTTGCAGGGTTTGCACCAAATCTCCGACCGGAAGCGGGAACATGACCCTGTCGATGGCGTGGGCGATACCTTGAGGAATCTGGATGTCCCGTTTGTTGGGCGCGACACGTGCTCCGTTTATCGACGTTACCTATTTGCAAACAATATGAAATTACAGATGAAGAGAAACGATCCCAATGATATGAACATCAGATTTGTTCTGAATGCAATGTACATATATTATCTAATATTATTATGATATTACGTCTTGGTATCTAACAGAGAAATTTAAAATTTCGAAGAATGGAATTGTTAGAAAAATATGTCTGTATAATATTCTTGAGATGCCTTTTGAAAATCTGAAATGTCTTTTAGACACATGTTGGGGAGCTTTCGTCAGAAGCGGATAACGAAGCTCGTAAATTCATATCTGTTCATCGAGTGAATGGGAGATTTCTAATATATTCGCGAAGGTCAATAAACTAGATCACGCACGAACACACATGAACCAACCATATCATAAAAATAATATATTAACTCACGAGCTATTAATAATTTATAAGTAAACGAACGATTTTCCATCAAACGAAGGGAAGGTTTAATAACTTAAAAAAAAGGAGAATTAAACTGTAATTGAAGCGATATCGGCGGAATTGGAAAATTTTAAAATATGAAGTTACCTTCACGTCGTTCCATTCGTGATCCTGCATCGCGTACTCGTTCACCCGCAATTGCGTTCCTGCGAGACTGACGCCGGTCATTTCGTCCTGCAGGGAATCGATCCTGAAGGCTCCTGGTATGACATGGTGAAGAAGAAGCTGTCACAAAGGATTCTCATGTATTTCTAGATACAACTTTTACTGAAGGTAAACACTTGTTTTATTTTATTAAGCTCAGTTAATTTCAAGATTAAGTTTAATTGAGTCCTTATATCTCTGGAGAAAAGCGGCGAAGTTTAATTACGATTAGCTAATTGACTAGTCAGTGAAATCTATCATTAGGTAAATTATTAATGATGCTTTTGGCATCGATGCGTACTCCACTCAGAAGCCTCGGATTGTCGTGGAACTTCTGCTCAGCTTTCTCTGGTCCTCCCAGTTGAACTAGTAACGTCCTGAAGGCTTTGTCCGTAGGGACGAATATGGTATATGGACCTGAAATATAATATAAAACAATACGGAAAAAAAGATTAGCTACTATAGCAAAACTATTTGTAAAATGTGGACAGCTAACTATCATTTGCAGCGAGAGCTATAATTTTGCAATAGTAACAAAACTTTTGTCAACTTTAACAAAAGGTTTTGCTAAAATATTGACAAAATTTTGCTGCTATTTTTTCTATATTTTACAAATAGTTTTGCTATAGTAGCTAATCCTTTTTTCCGTGGAAAAGTGTCTCAAAATTACCGAACAGTATAATTGTCATAGAAATCTTTATTCCAAAATCTTTGTTTGGAGTCTTTTCTCAAACAATTAACTGTTCAGACTTATTCAATTTAATTGACAATAATCGAAAATAAGAGATTTTCGGAAAATTAAACTTGAGAAGAGGAAACTGGAATTTATGTTAAAACTGGATTTTAAAACTGGATTTTATGTTATTAAAAAGTCATCAACTATCAAAATACGTTAAGGATTAGAAAGAAACCTTTCACATCGCCTAATTACATTTGTATCTTTTATGATACGTTGGTCGAACGTCAGAGATACACAATCGTTGCTTGCGTTTCGCAGCTTTTATTTTATCGATCAGTATCGATAATTCATATTCGCCAGACATTCTCTTCCATTCCAGACGTAGCATGAGTTCATCTATAATCCTCATCGAAGGAAAAACATATATCGTTGGAGAACGTGAAGTTACATTGCACAATGTCCTGACTGATGATTGCATTCGCGATCACCAGAAACGGAACTGTTACCAGGACGGGAGGGTCGCCGTTATAGGAAATATTATACGAGAGAAAACGCGCGGCGGCTTATTTTCCTTCTAACGAGCGTGCGAACGCGGTCGAATAAAATCGTCAGTGAAAAGAGCGTCAACATTTTCCTGGGACTCTCTTCTTGGAATTGACGAGGACGCGACAGATGTCGAATCGAGGCAGCGCATTTGTCGATTGTCCAGCGAAAATTGCCTATAGCCGAGGGAACGCGTGAAAGGATCGATGTATGTCACGTTAAAGCATTGCAAAAAGAGAATCCAGTTCAACTTGAACTGGATTCTTCAGGAATAAAATGAAAAAAATCACACTATCGCGTAGGGAAGCTATTGCGTAACTTTCACGTAACCGTTGCCATAATTTTCTAATGCACCTTCATACGTTTACGTTTACGAAGCGAGCTTTCTCGATCTTTCGCTCGATGAAAGAAGATGTGGATAAAGGGCCGAGAAGACAATGGCTAAGCGAGTCGTCACGCCGATAATTATAACAACTAATGAAATCGCGTGTCTTCTTTGTGGGAGAGCCCGCGTAATGAGCTACGCGTACCCGCCTTTGTTCCAGTAGAAGATGGAGAGGTGTCTGTGTCGAAACGAGCAGCGAGTCGTGAGAACAATTTTTCTGACGAATGTTGCACGACTAAAGCGAGAAAACGCGAGGTACAAAGTGGTAGTGGATTGTGCAAAGAGGCACAGTTTACCTCGCCATCAACAGGATTATTTGTACAACCGTTTGGTCCTCAAGAACATTGACGCAAGTCTGTCCCGCCTTGCGATACCGTTGGATAAAACTGCGGCGGTCTTGCACTATTGCGCAGAAAATTCGTAATTCGTTTATTGTAATATTTCACGCTTTTACTCTTTATAAAAGCTCGCCTGCCATGTACCGTCAGTACACCGTCACTTATTGATTCATCATTTTTCTAGAATTCAAGCATCTCGAAACACATAAACTATTACCATATTTCGCTGTGACGCTACTTTTGTTTTATAAATCATCCTTTTTGATTTTTTTTTCCCGTTAAGTTTCTCTCTATTAACCCTTTGTACTCCTATGTCGAGTGTGACTCGACATCAGTTTTTATCTCAGGAGCTCCTTTGTCGAGTCTCACTCGACATTTTTTCAAAAAAAAAAAAATAAAAAATAAAACTGACATTTAATTGAATTTGTTTCTTCCTTTATTTATTTAAATTGCCCTATTTTTTAGTTGAAGTAAATTTCAAATAAAATACTTAAAAGCGTTGGGAACTGCTGGTAACAAAATTGAAATATAATTCGGAGTGCAAAGGGTTAATATTATGTCTAAATTCTATTCTCTATTAATATTTGATAATGCAAATTATGGGGAAGTTTGAAAGTTACTGGAATTCTTATTTCTGTTATAAAATGGAAAACTGCTTCAAGTCTATTCCTCTATCACTAGTAGACTGTTAAACACCATTAATTAATTTTACTAATTAAACTGTCAAGTTTGATCCATCCAGCTCACCGGTTTCGTTCAACACGTTATCCAATCCCGATTGCCTCAGGTACTTTGCCATAGCGAAGAGGCCCTCCGTTCTCAATAATGAGGCCAGGTTCTCCTGCGAAGATTCAGTCTTAACGATCCCCTCGGTTGAGGTCGACGAGGTCTCCGCGGGTGGATGTTTGGAGAAATAGACATAAGAGTTCGGGGTATGATGCGAGTAAACCGGAGTCGCCGCCGTCGTTACGATCTCGTTCACCGGCGCCATCGTTGGGATGAATTGGTTCCTTGTGGACGAGTGCTTGGTGGTCACTCGTGGAATGTGATCCGACAGAGTTGTCTTCGGGCTGGTATTCAGGGAGTTATACACATGGCCCGTAACGCTGGACGCCGAAGTCACGTATTTGTCGGTGGTGGACACCGAGTTCGGCGATACTGTGACGTGAGGGACGTATTCCGTCGACTTGCTGAAAATGTTATTTAAACGTTCAGTATCTCTTACCATATCCGAGAAATTATTTAAACGGAGCATGAATAATCATCGCGATAATCACCTTTCGCTGTGTCTAGTCGAGGTGGATCTGACGGTGGTGGGTCTGAAAGTCGCCGCCGTCGAGCTGATGGAGTGATGAGATGATACCGGTGTCCTGGACGTACCAGTGGACACTATCAGATTTGGATCGAGGCTGGACTCGAAGTGTTCTAGCGTAGAAGATTGCGTGGTCGGTCCGAGCGAGCTGGGCGGTAGCTTCAGCTCACCCTTTTTGATCTTCTCGACGATAGACTCGACGTCGGTGCTACTCTCCTTGTCGTTGGCGTTACCCTTGATACCCTGCACCTTGTAACTGCCGTCCGGTTGTTCCTCTAGCAAAACGAACGTGACCTTCTTTGCCGGTAGATTCTGGATTATTGGTGTCTTGCCGATTTCCTCGAGCCTGCCATCGCTCTTCTGCCGGATAATCTCGAAATCGGCACCCGGTGGCAGTGCGCCGCCCTTCGTCAATTCGTCGAAAAGCGCCTTTGGGGGCTTGATGGTGGTCGAGGACGGCACAGTCGACATTTGAACAGTGGAACTCGATGCAATGGAGGATAAACTGTTCGGCGCGTGGATGACCTGAATCTTCTTGCCGTTCGGTAATATCAGATCTCTGGTAGTGACATTCCTGACAACGTCATCGTCATCGCCGGATTGGGCTAGAGCGAGTTTGAGTTGCTTCAGCAACAATTCCCGCTCAGACTGTTGAGAGCTTTTGTTTCTGCTGTTGGAACTCTGTCTCGTGCTAGGTTTTTCAGTCTGATAGATTACTTTGATTTGTGGCTTCGGTTTACCTTGTTGCAACAATTGACTCTCTTGATTCTGGATCAAGCTAAGCAGATTCTCCGGTATCTCCGTCTCCTGATGAATACTAGAGGTAATCAAACGTCTGGCTGGTGGAGGTGACTGTGTCGTAGTGGTTGTCGTAGTCGTTGTAGTCGGGCTTGCTGCTGTCGTTGTATATTTCTTTTGATGAGTGGCAATTGCTTTAAGAAAAAGATCCGCTTCGGATGGAGTGATACGTCGTGCCGATGGCGAAGATAGCAATAACGGTGCGGAAGTGGTGCTAATGGTGATCGGACTCGATGTCACGGCTGGCGGAAGTGGTGTAGTAGAAGTGAGCTTCTGGAGTTGCTGAAGTCGCAGCAATTCCTGCTGCCTGCGCAATTCTTGTTGCTCATACAGCAGCTGCTGTCGTTGCTTCTGGAGCAGCTCCAGCTCGCGCTGCTTCTCGAGATATTCCTGCAGCTGTAGCGTCTGCTGATCACTAAACAGCGGTTGCGACAAGTCTTGCTGAAGATTTTGGAAGCCATTCTGGTTATACTGTTGATTATATTGTTGACGTTGTTGCTGGTATTGCTGCCGTTGCTGGAATTGCGGTGCTTGTGCGTTGCCGCTACCACCGCTACCGCCGCTGTTTACGAAGTTCGAAGTGCCGAGTTGCTGGGCGATCTTCTGTTGTTGTTGTTGCAGAAGCTGCTGCACTTGTTGTTGCTGCTGCTGCAACTGTTGCAACTGTTGCTTCGCTCGATCAACTTTGTACTTGGCTAGAGAAGAATACGGTGTGCTGGATTGCGCTTGTTCGAATGAGGAGAAAGATGTTACCCGCGGATTCTTAAAATCTTGAGCGGGACGTTGCCGGTACCGTTGATGATGTTGCTGCACATCACTCAGTATCTGGGCTTGCTGAGAAGCCGAGAGACGAGGTCGCGGATCGTTTGCAATGCGGCCCTAAAATCAAATATTTACACGAATATATCATCCATTTTTTCAAAAAAACGGTGAAATATTAAAATTTTTTAAAGATATAAATGATCTATTTAAAGCTAATTATTGTCTATGTTTTTATTCATATTTCTTTCTATTAAAACGACTGATTTACGGCATAAGTTCTTTGCGCATTAAAATGCATTCCTGCGGTCATTGCTCTTTATTTACTCTGTGAAATGCTGTAATATCTTATGCAATATAGAATTTTTGTGCACGTTCTAGGTATCACGAGCGCGTTAATACAGGATTATATAATACTATGATATTTCTAATGACATTTATTAGTGCTAAAAATAATTAATGACAACAAATTTCGAGTTATCAAGTTTTTTGAAATTTAGCTTGATAGTCATTTCTTTTAATTTTTGATAAGAAATTTGCATGACGTGTCCTAAGATGTGATTAAGAAACATTAACTTTTTGTAAATAGATATATTTCAAATAACTTTCAGTTGAATTCAGTTGAAATTTGAAAGTATATACTGTTAAAAGCAAAAAAATAAAAATTTGATAATGGCAACGAATGGAATAAATCTTTCATATATTAAAGAGAAAGTATGATGAAAAATATGAGAGTATGTAGTCGTTGGCCTAGACAGTTTTCATAAATTACTCTAGTTAATTACTTTGAGAATTACATTTCCACTCTATGTAGATAGATATTCCATTGGATAACTATGATATGCTGTATGACAACAAGATAAAAGACGATAAAAGCGAAAGCAAATCGAATCGACGAAATTGACAGTAATTCGGTGTCACAAGATTTATAAATTATCGTAGATTTATACCTACTCCAGGGCGTTTGGAAATCAAGTAGAAAATCGATGAGGAGATTGCCTTCGTGATTTAATAAAAGTTACTGAGATACATGTATTCATTCTTGTAATATTCAATTTAAATCAATAAATCAAATCCATTTTACAACATATATTTTTTATTTTTTAGATAAATGAATAAATATTTCGAATAAATATTTCTTCAGCTTTTCATTTCTCTTCCTTTACTTAGTGAAGAACGCAAGATTATTAAAAATCATTATAATTATCAAATTGAATTCATTGTACCTCATATAAATGAAGTATAATGATATATAATTATAATATTTTAGTATATTTATATGAAGCACAATGGATTCAGTTTGAGACAGACTTTCTCTAAAAGGAACCTAGATTTATTATTATTACCTATAATTCTAAAATTGACAATGTAATTAATTGCCAAATTCTAACAACAAACGATTTAGAAGAAATTTTTCAAGAGTTTTAAATCAACGGTTTTTTATGAGATCGTAGTAATTATAACAAACTTAAAAAGACCTTTTACTTTTCTCCAACAAGTTTCTCCATCTTATTGATTCCATTATCACTTTTATTGTTACCGATATAACTGCATACAACGCGCTCTCAAATTCATTGTTGTTGCTTTTATTGTGCGCGCGA
The DNA here is from genome assembly GCA_901521435.1 of Crematogaster levior. NCBI lineage: Eukaryota > Metazoa > Arthropoda > Insecta > Hymenoptera > Formicidae > Crematogaster > Crematogaster levior. The sequence continues at coordinate 632,177 of CABEGB010000648.1, forward strand.
GAAAGATGCGAATAATTAAGGTGGCCGTAATTAAGACGGGCATTGTTCGATCTTCCTTTCTCCTAAGTGCCTTCTGCCGTCGTCAGCCCGTTGTGAGGCAGGTCTTCTTGTCCTCTCGTAGAAAGTACGACCTACTGCAGTTTTCATTTCGCACACATAACGACTTACATATCATGTTCGAGTAGATCGACGTGTGTACTGGTTCTTTATATAACGGCACAACCCTGCGGCTAATATCCGCGTTTTGCATGATTACGCATCTTCTCGCATGCGGTTCGCAGCTGTTGCATTTTTAACAAGACACTTATAATATTATTATTCAGCAGGGAAACCGTTGAAATTTTTTTTCTACAATTTTGCAAGACCGTATCTGAATGTCATACTTCCTGTATTTTATGGTGAAATTGTCGCTTAATGCCGAAAATAAACCGCGTTTCTAAAAAATTTTTATTATTACTTGTAGACGAGATTTAGAACAGATGGTTAAAATAGCAGTTTTATTAGAGAAAAGTGAGATGATGCAAATGACTCGTTTGGAAGAAATTTTAATGTATGTATGTCAACAATTCCGCTTCGCTTCCAGGTCAATTACACGTATTCGATTTCATTGACATTGACATTAACGCCGAGGGAGCTCTCTAACGAATGTCCACACGTTCTCCACATCGATTAAGTAATAATTACCTGCTATATATCAACGTTTTTATTAAGTAAATAAAACGTACAATATTTATATAATTTTTTGTCATTAATATTTATATAATTTTGTCGTTATCAGAAGTGACAATAAGATGTTGATTCGAAATTTTGCAAAAGTTTATTGGAATTGCAAAATATTTTGACAAGAAATTTAAATTAGAATATTATTATTGCTTTTAATGTTTATACAAAAAAATAATTCTCTCGTATTTACAGATTTTTAATAAATCATGTTAAATATAGATATTTGGTTGCATTGACAATTGCAAGGTTACCGGTTTTTTAATAACACAGTCGTACTAATTTAACGTCACACAGCGTAACGAAATAATTTAGAGGCACGCAAGGAGCAGTCTCTATTTTTAATTATTCGCAACTGCATTTCATGAATTACGTGTTTCTCGTTGGCCGCAGTCTCAATTTTTCAACTGGATGGCAAACTGATCGATTAAAAGCAATTAAGAATTGCATGTCGTTCTCTCTCACGGCTGTGACACTTTGTAAGTGTTACAAACTACGATTACGCGTCTGTCTCAAACTTTCTATCTTGGCACATGTGACTGGAAGTAATCCCGATTTTGTAAGCGATGCTTAAAAAGTACCTTCGAGAGTGTTCGTTCGCTAAGTGATCGAATTAAGTTGCACGTCGATGGGTTGCACAGATTCCTAAGTATAATTACCAGTTTCCGCAACAAGTAGCTTGAACACGTACGGCAATATCCTGGGACACGTGTAAATCAGATTAAAACGAATATTAAAATGTCGTGAAAGGGTGCCTGTAAATAACTCTCGCGTTCCGCAGAAAACCCGCACGTTTTAAACTGCAGCAAAAAAAATTTTTAAAGTCTTTTCTGGAATTGGATTTCTGTTGTACAGCGAAAATGAGCGAAAATGAGTTATTTGGTAATTTGCGCAATTGCCTTGAGAAATGATCTGCTTCTGTCAGAGGATAATTGAGGCTTAGAAAGCGACGGAGTTCAGAGAAACTTTGGAGCAATGTGGCAAGAATGACGGAGTCGTCTTGTTTGACGATTCATCACACGGATGCAGATTTTGCGGAAATTTGGCTGAGATCAAACCGGAAATCGTGTCAAGTTTGCAATTCGATAAATAAAATCTTGATGTAAAAGAAGGGCGTAAATGCTAAAGATAAAAGTTGAAAAAAAATTGTTCTAAACAATATTTATAAAAACAATTTATTACAGAAATAAACTTGAAAATAAATGTCGATAATATATTACAATTACTATCTGTTATATAGAAATAATTTTAAGGATGATTCTTTCTTTTATGTTAAGTCTTCGTACTTCGAAAAGTAAAGCGACGTTTCTTTAAACTCCTACATGCATTTTAAAGATACTCGAGTGTCTCGAAAAACAGGTCGTTGCTAAAGAGTCTTTCGCGAAGGAGACGAATGCAATCGCCGTAATGCCTCGCAGCCCACAGTTAATCACTCTGTTACACACACACACACACACACACACATACGAGTACTATTAGCAGTATATAAAAAAATATGAAGTGGAGCGAACACTCAAGCATGTGAATAAATGGTTCTCGGTGTGCTCCACCCACACGCGGATAAATTATAAGAACACGAATCGCCTGCGAAATTTCGATAGGCACGAAATAAGCGTTATCACGTGTCGCTTATCAAAAAATATCATCGTTGAAATTATAACAGTTTCCGCGTCTGATAAGAGACAGAGCTCTGACCAGCGTGGCTCGTAAAAGACAATATCCTCTCACTTTCGTCCCAGAAGTCGATCGCAATTCGCAGCTGGTCACTGCTCTCAAGAATCCTCCAGTAAACAGAGAGGACAATTAATAAATTTATAGATCTTATTCAATGTGTGTAGATCTTATATAGATCGTCTATAAATTTCAGAGTATGACAATTGCGAAATTTGAAAGTCAATTATTAAATTTTCTTAAAACTTTTTTCAACTTCTCAATCTTCTTAAAATGTTCGTTATTAAAGTATTTTTTTATTCAATTAAATAAAATAGTTGCAGTTTTTTAATTAGACAAAATATTGCAACAATTGTTTATTTGCAATTACTGACATTTGTTTCGTTGCAATTAAAAGACTCTTTACGTCGAATATAAAATATCTCCTAGTCTCTGCCAACCTCATTAAACCTGTTCACTTTTCTATCATGTATAATCCGCAGAAGAAATTTACTGTAGCGGGGGAAGTAGAATAACTCATTAGAAACATATAACGCCACTGCATCCTCTTACTTGACGATTATCGTTTCTCCTAGCAGTCCAAAGATCAAGGAAAAGATCGAGGGCGTTTATAATGTCTAGAAGGAGCCAAGAAACCGCACTTGGGATAAACGTTCTCCCCTTTTTTTCTCTTCCGCCTGTGGGAAACTTGCGGCCACTGGACCGCGCTTTTACGATGATTGTGCGCTGCTTAATTGCGCCAGTAGATACGAACGGTTTATAGCCAGACGCGGCGTGAGCTCATACATGTCTTTCTAACTCGAAACACTATATCCGGTATATCTCTTGATACAAATTTACGTATCTTCTGTTCGTTAAAAATCAAGTATAAAGACTGATTAAGATTAAATGATTTATAAATTAAAAATTATAAGTAAAATTAAATTTGTAAATTAATCCTAGAATCCTAAACATGATAAAATTTATCCAGACTAACTTTAGGTGAAGTGAATCTTAAAGAAACATGTGTTTCGTCTTTTTATTATACTTTTTTCAATTTTATTTAATCGCAAAATATTGACAAAATTATCTTTTTCGATGTTTTTACACCGATTAAAAAGAAACATTAAATTTCGATTATTTCTCCAGGAATTGTGAATAAATAAAAATGTGCTGAATTATAAAATTTACCTATATTTAGGGTTTATAGGATTAAGTAAGTTTTAGATGTTTAGGGTTCTAGGATTCAGAAAAATAAATTCAAATCAAACTAATTCATATTTGCTCATTCTCATTTTCATTTAGAATTTCATAACTATTTTCATGTTTCAATCTTGATTTTGTTCTTGATAAAGAATCTTATCGTAACATAACATTAATCAAGAGTTTAAAAAAGAAAGTATTTAAAAATCTGTCATAGAAAAGAAGATATATGATTTAAGTTTTATTTCATCTTATTTTGTTCTGTAAAAGTATTCAAGCACGCTCGCTCAAATTTATTGAAAATCAGAACGCTACAAAAAGATAATGTTAGCAATCTTCTTACACTGTACTACTCTTATTTTATACTCGTGATTGCATAATTTGTTGGCATGATCAAACGTGTGCATTCACTAACTGACACGCAATGCCGCATACTTGGCTTGTGCAACGAGTGTTCCTTCACTTTTCGAACCGAAAGACATTTCCTCATAAAGAGGATTCTTTTAGCTCATATTAATAACACATATTATTATTTCGTAATATCTTCAGTCAATAAAGATATCACACATTATATAAACTGAAGCGATTAATTTAGCATTTACAGGACTAATTATAATTATATACACCGTTATTACATTATATATACATATATTTTTTTTATACATATATATATATATATATATATCTCGCCATCAAAGTTTTTTTTTATATCGCTGACTTGCATATTAATTGAATGAGAATAATAAATAACCGTAAACCAATATACTTTCCGATTGCTAAAGTAATGCAATGTCACGCGCCAAGAGAGGTTTATATTTACCTCATAATAACCGCAACATAAACTTCCAGAATGGCATTTAACCAATAAACTGCATCACCTTACTCAGATAAGAATCAATGGTACTTTCATATCCTGTCCCGGAAGGCACTGCCATTGAGTTAAGTGTTAGCTTCCCGCATGAAGCAAATCCAATTCCGCAGTAACATTCCTACTTTCATTTAAATGTGTTTCACACGTCCTTTGTGAATACCCATGAGCAAAGGTATATTGAATCGTACATTGTCAGGCTATACTGGAGAACCAACAATCACGGAAACAATAGAGATTGAATCAGGTTTATCAGATAAATATGTTTAGAGCGTATTCGAAATCTCCGTTTGTGCTTTTCTTTAACATTTCGAAATATTTTAACACATACAGCGTGAATTTTAATACATCCTCGCATAACTTTAATGAAATGATGTGCTTTTCTTATAACTTTGTTAAAGAAATAAAACTATATTTTTTATTTAATATTTTTATATGTAATGAAAGAAAAGCTTCTTGCATTAAGACTACAGCAATCAGATTTCAATCGATAGATTGACGGCATGACGTCAAGTAGTTTCTTCGTTCTTCTTTCTACGAGGCTTAATCAGTAGATGAAATTTTCTCTTGTAACAGCAAGCGGCGTGTCCTCTTGCCGAGGAGGATCGACGAGAGAAATTTCACCCCGGGGAATTCATTTGGAATTCACACTTTCCGTTTCACCGTTTTTACCTGATACCTGAAATCACCTGCCAACACGGGTATTTTTAGGCGGCAAAGAACGAATCGGAAGCGATTTCCAAGGCGGTATCATACACGGACGAAGAAGAAAAGAATTACACGTCGAAATCACCCGATTGAAACACTTGTCCAGAGAATTTTACACACGAAGAGCCACGCTTTCGAGGCGGACTTCCTACGATTCTTTTATTGCTATCGAATCATTAAATATGATTAAATGCATCTGATACATTTCTTATGTAATTAATAAGTTCTATATGACTAGCTAGGAAGTTATATCGTAAGTTACATCATTGAAAGTAGGGTATTTCGTGAATTTTTTAAATTTGAAAATTTTTAAATTTAGTTAAATATATAGTAAATATATATTTTAACATTTTCCTGGGTAAAGATTATTTTTCTATGTAAATAGTATCTTACGAAGTAAAAACAACATAGGAAAAAGATACATTAACAGCATTTTAATTGACAATAATCTAATTTAATAGCAATATTAATAAAACGATAAACATTGAAACAAAAACATAATGTATTTGTTTCATCAATACTATTTATCAATTAATAATATCAATGTCAATTAAAATATCATTAGTCGATGTTATTAATACAATATTATTTTTTCTGTGTAGAATTTCACTTTTCAACTAAAGAGATCGCATATAAAAATGATATAAAATTAGAATCCGTATATTTGATATATCAAATAGATCCTGTTATGCCATTAAATAAATATTAATTAAATGTTGAGCTATCGTTGAAACAGATTTTTTCTGAGCGAAACTACTTACTTACCAGTTGGGTTACTAAAAGTACTAAAAGTAAGTGAGAAGAGAAAAAGAAAGGAAAAAAAAGTTTAACCTTCACCTCGTGCCATCGAGGAGAAATTGATTAATGAGACAATCGAGACGATGCATCGCCTCGTGCCTCCACTTACAAGAAATCCGAAACATTCCGCATTTTATTTAAATTTCGAGAAAGTTCAGCTATAAATGAAATATCATAGTTGTAATAAAAAATCACAAAGAAAATCATAACTTCTCCATTCAGAACAGATAAAATTTCCGGTTGAATATTCTCTCGAAATCATCTTCGTCAATTTTCAACTCACAGGCAGGAAGATGGGAGAAAGTGCGATTAAGAGCGTAATAAAAAAGGACACACGTATTTCAAGATCGCCGCGAGAGATGTCGGGAAAAGGTATGATACCATGCAATAGTATATAATAAAAGAGTTAAGACTCTCTTATTGAACATCCATTTATAGTGTCTTATCATAAAATTGATCGATAAACACTTTCCGATACAGATATCTTACACGCGGCGTGTTACGCTCTCTTCAATCGCTCGTAATTTGTCTTAAGCAGCGTTTGATCGTCTGTTCCTGTTATTAACGTTTAACCAATTATAGCCATCAAGCGACTTCATCGTGCCATTACACCGAGTCCGGAAAATGAAACGATGCGGTAACAACACCCGATGGTTTCCCTCCGTTTATTCCTCTCGTGGTATCGACACGAGCGAGATTCCTCCGACGAAGCTCACCAAGGAAGAGGCAAGAAAGTAATTGCATACCCGGTGCAAAAATTATAGTTTACGATAGGTAAACGTTTTTCGCCGCCGCGTTTTTCTCGTAAACTCTGTGACGAGCTGTTGCGAGTTAAAATTAACAACCACAAGATGGATTTCTCGACGTCGATAGACGAGCATTCCTTTTACAAAAGGAAACCTGAATACTCGATAATTCCAATTGTAAAATGTAATAAGTATCTTCGAGAAACGTATATTATCCGTATTGTATGTAGCAAATTACTATTTCGTTGCGGTATTTTAGTTCTGAAAGGTTCTAACTCCGTGGACGTTTGCGTAAGATAGGAGATGGATTCATGTGTAAGATCCGTCCGGTGCGACGTGTCGAAATCATGGTGGACTGTTCTCGCGACGGGATATTTCGTTAAACAGCGTTTGCAAAATGAAATGGATCGCTCGTTGGCCAATTGGGGTAATTTGTCCGTTTACGATTACAATCCGCGAGATAACATTATGCGAAAATAGGAAAATCGGTGAAGGAGCGAGTCCTTGGAGATTAGATACGTGTTTATGTGTTAGCAGTTAATAATTATCTACAATTATACAGACTCGATTACTCGATTGCGCCACTTAATTGAGAGCAGAATTGCAGTTGTACGATTACATCGATTACGAGATACCGTGATTTAATTTTCATTAATCGGGATAATATCTCCAGAAATTGTAGTATTATCATACGTTTTACGGATGGAAAAATAACGCTTCGCTACAAAAGGCACATAAGCCTTCTCAAGCTTTCTTCTCGAAACAATCTGCCATCTTATTTAATTAGACGTCTTTCCTATGTTGGGTATTATAGCTTCACTTTTACCGTGGCAAGATTAATCAAAGTAGATAAGAAATGTACGAAAAAACACTTTCGTAGAAGAAATTATTCAGTGATGAAAAGATTAAAAGTTAGCGACGTCTTCCGTTACCACCTCAGGCTGAATGAACCATAAACTGAATACAAATATTAATTTTAATGAGCATTTCATTATAATACAAACAAAATTTCTTTTAATTTTTTAATCTTTTTTGGAATAAAATTCTTTTTATGAAATAAAATCAAATTTATTTATTATAGAAAAATTTATTATAATAGAATCAAATTTTATCTAAAATCTCTGCTAAGAAATAAGAAACTGCAAAATTTTTTAATTTTTAATTAGAGAGATTTGAGATTTCTTTTTTAAATAGGAATTCATCATATTATAAAATATTAGTTTCTCAAATTTTGCAAAGTCTTATTAATTTAAAATTTGCCGTCCGGAAGAAATCACGAGACTTAAAGTCTATAATAGTTATTGACTAAGAAAATATTCATAATTCTGGATAACTCAAATTTTTATGTTGTGTAATATTTATTTCATTTTTACAATCTGTTTAGATTAAATGAACCCGCGATTTCATATCACTTTTAAACATCTTGACATAATCTTTAAACATCTTCACTATACTTTACGATCTCATCATTTGTTGTGTACATCAGTAATTGTCGTTAATTGCTTTTCATGATATTTGATGTTAGATATTTCTTAACGTAATAATGTACACCTACGGAATGAAAGCCGGCCTTTCTTCCGCATTTATGTTATCGAGATCTCATCGCACGATTTGGACAATACCTTAATTGGACAACAATAGCGCAGTGTGATTCATTCGATGTAATCGATGATTATTCCACGATACACATCCACGTATCATGTGTAATTAATTTCATTAGAATGAATAATAGGTTTTCACAACAAGATAGTCCTGATACCAATTTCCTTCCGATACACGCTTCAGAGTCCGTTCCACTCTGCGCAGAAACATTCACGAGATTCCCGATTAATACCGAATTGCGTAATTTCCTCGACCGAGAAATTAATTACACCCGTTCACCTGTCCCGTTATTTTTCCTGCGAAATGACGAAATTTTACTCACGTCCGCTTCTGCTTCGTTATTTTCAAAGATGGATTTCTGGAGAAAGTGGAAGAGTACGTAGCATCTCCTTCACCTTCACCTATTGTCCTGTATATTTGCCTCGATCTCACCTCGACCTCGTGTCGTCAAGTAAGATTCATAGCGCAAAGATATATTTATATTTGATATTTCCTCATCGCGTCGATCTATCCGCTAGTAAGTTAATGTTTCGTGACACGAAAGTAAATTATTAATATTATGATTAAATATTTCTCTCTCCAAGAAAAAAAAACTAAAAAATTTACGTCAACTGTATAATAATTCTGGGGATAGTAGAAACAAATAGCACGATTTACCTAAGTTGTACATATTTTAAAATAATTTTTAAGTAAATATATGTATACTATTATATTTTCGCTTATATAGTATCTTGGTAGTATGTTGATAAATGTGTTTTTCTCTCAGTACGCATTGTATTTTAATAAGAAAAATTCTTTATTCCCTGTATTTAATCCAGATACGCTCTAAATGAACTATTCCTTATTGGGATGGAGAAATATAGGATAAGCAAAGCATTGTAGTAGTCAGCACCATTTCAACGAACGAATGACGAAGGAAAATCGCTTTTGCAAGCGTCACACATCTGCGATTTAAAGACGATTTCTAACGCGTGCCAGAAAATCATTACAACACGACGATATGCCCGCATTTGTGTCTGTAATTATGCGCGCGTAAAATTGCACCCCTTAATTTGGCTTAATATTTATCTCGCGGAACGATTCGGTATATTGTTGCGTGAATTATTCCACGTCCGTGCGAAAGATTATGGGCAAATCGAAGTGGAACGGTGAAAACCGTATGCCTCTTATGTAAATTGCGGAAAAGCGTTAGAACGTTAGCGCTCTGATTGATTACTGTTAACTCTGGAATATACTGTTAATTATGGAATATAATGCCGTCTTATAGCAATGATATTTTATGTAATTGCATAAAAAAAGATTACCTTTGTGCGTATTTTACAATATACATCTTAGAAGTATCTTTAAACCTACGTGTTCTCTTTAATATTTTTTATTTAAAGTATAAGGTGGTTTCACATTATATATATGTATATACATATGTATATATATATATATATATATATATATATATATATATATATATGTATATATATATATATATATATATATATATAATAGAATAAATTATTTTATTACATATTATTTATATAATAATTTATATAATAATAAAATGGAATAATAATACTTAAAAAACAAATGCAATATATGATCGTTAATGCAAATGTTATGCGAGATTATTATTGCTACTCAAACAACAAAATGCACCGTGCTATTTTAAATATCAAATGTATCTAATCAGTAAGGATATATCTTCTCTGATAAAGATAAACGTTCTTTCATTGTTCGCGTATTAGAAAGTTCCTGCTTATGTGCGATGTGTGTACTCAGTGTATATCGTTCAAGAAGCTTCCGGAAGAAGAGACGCTTCAATTGGAAGCTACTTCAATTGGATGTCCCTCGTATACACTTTTACACGCGCACGAGATACTTTTCATACTATACATGGAAACTTGAATGTTTTCTCGGTAGCCTGAGTGAAAGGTCCCGCGATCGGGTACGTTCCATACCGTTTGGAGATCCACGCGTATCCGTTCCCGATCCTCAATTAATAGATAATTATTTTTCAAGAACGCTTCTTTCCACTTAGATTAGATAAAGAAGATTATTCATAGAGCGTTATTTATCTTTCATTCATTAATATATAAAAGCTATTGGAAGATTAGATTATTTATATTATTTACCTCAAAAGATACTTAAGAGAATTGTTGAAACGTAAGATCTTTCTTTACAATACCTTTTACATGTTTATCATTATATCCATTTGATAACTATTATTTAAAAGGATTCGTATTTATACCTAAGATGTATTTTTAAATACTGCTGCGTTCGTGTTTTTAAATTATGAATTTTTTATCGGCGAGGAATTTCACGACCCATACGGGGAATCGATTCCAGAGAGAAACCTAGCAATTAGAATGAGAAGGTGGGTTGGACATCGTGGTCCAGATGTAAAACACAGAGCAGAGGTGTGGAAGAAGATACGAAAGAGTGAGAAAGAGGGAGAGATGAGGCAAAGAGAGAGGAGGGTCAAGAGTCATTCTGTTAGTGAGCACTCGTGCGGTTCTACTCTCGTGTAGTCTCTGGTGTTTTACGATCTTGTATTTCTAGTTCTATCGTCGTAACCACTGAACAGATCTGAGAGAAAGATAGAAGAATATTCAAATTGATACACGAACAAGTTATCTTTCTCTTTCTGTGAAAGCATGTACATTAAACGAAAGTAGGTTAAAGTAAAATATTACGAAGCAAAATATATTCATATTCAAAAAATTCGGTGACAAAATTCAATATTTTAAAATCAAAAACATTCAACCACCGAATTGCACAATTTTACAAAATTGTGGAATTACAATAGCATTTTGCGTGCTTTGTATGTATCTCGTGAAAACTATACTTTCTGTATTTTTATTTATTTTATATATATTTATATATTTATTAATTTATATTTATTAATATATAAAGTGTCAATTTCACTTAGAAAATATATTTTGAGTATAATGTATTTTTCTAGAAGTGCTAATGTTTCAGATTTATGTTGTTTCTTTTATCCTATGGTACAAAACCTGTTTATTAACATTTTCATCAAATTATTTTTCTATTGTTAAAATATCTGGAAAATTTTACACATATATATATATATTTTCCAGATATTTTAACAATAGAAAAATAATAAAACTTTAATTTAAAAATTAAAGTTTTATTTGCGTCTGTAAAGAACGTCTATCGGAAAAGTTAATCTGTGATATTGTCAAATTGTCATATCTGTAAACCAGTACTGTATAAAGTTACTTCACTTAAACAAATAGATTGTATCGCTGTCTAAGCATTGCTCGCTTCTTGCACCTTCTATTTCGAATAGAAAACATGAAGGAGAACATTCGATGAACATGCGAGCGTGAGACGCAAATATACATAGATTCCGCATTTGTCTTTATGAGAAAAGACGAATGGAGAGCGTAATTAACTCAAGGCGCGATTCTTTTTTTTTCTTTTGTGCATAGTTACTATCTCACCAGTGAAATTTCACTACGATCGTTGAAGTAGATAGCCGGAGGATTCACGATGCAATGGGCGCACTGGCAACGACCTGATTACGTCAGGCGCAGCAATTTCATTAAATCTGCATACTCGTCCGCGCTCGAGTAATCTACGTGCTCAGAGCAATACATTAAATCGAATCCCTGGAGAAATTTCGAAACGAATCCAATCAAACGCTAAAGGATTCATTGCGGAAACGCGACCGAGATTGATGATGGACCCTTGGAATCGTCAAAACATGATCAGCCTCCACACACACACAACTTGAGTGAAAAATACTTTTCAGTCACTATTCAGCTCACTGTTCAATCGACTATTCATTCTTTCCCAATCAAGTGAACAAGTATGTTAATAACACAGTTAATAACAAAATTAAGTATCATGGTTCAGATTAATAGCTCGTTCAAATAATTGTATTTTTAAAGAATAAATCTCTAAAAATCTAAAAAATTTATTCTACTAAAAATTTAATATCTTATCTTTAATGTTTTAACAAATTTAATATTTATTTTTAATATCTAATTATCTTTATATTATAGTGTTTTTTTATTATTACTATATTTTTTAATAACATAGTTACCTAAATTCTTATTAATAGTATATATATCTGGCAGGAGTAAAACCGACTTCTTACAAGAATGCAAATTTTATGACTTTTATGACACGAACAAAATTTTTTCATAGTAATAAAAGATGTAAGAATGAAGTAATTACTTTCACCACAGCGTTCTGCGGTTTGAACAATTCATTTGGGTGTAAATAATGTTTCAATGATTCCGAATGCATTTTTCCCACTTATATGATTTTGCTGTTTCTAACGAGTGGAAACTCTTGGAAACTCTTATCGCCGAGTGATTTTTTAGTTTAGTGAGATATGTGAATTAATATAACTATAAAGCAAGTAGTTTCCATTCGAGAACGAATCCCATTATTCAGTTGCCTCATGATTAAGGCTAAAATGCAACTCCACTTTTACTTTGTCTGTAAACATTTTCTTATTATTTTCATTAATTTACAATTTGACGAAAAATTATGCAAAAATCTGCAATGTGGATTATGTGCACGTTATATCGATTGAAACGTTGAAGCGTAGCCAAATCGAAATTAACACGTGAAAAATCGGATTTATCAACGTCACTTTTAGTCAAATGTAATTCAAAATGACTCACGACGAATTTCGCACGCCGTTACACGCTGTTACGCAAATATTTTGCCAGCCGATCGAAGAAAGTTTTTTTATGAGAGAGAAAGTTGCGTGATGGAGTTTAATTATGGAAAATGAAAGTAATTTTGACGAAAATTGTCGTTCGATGGTCTTACAAATTTTTCGAACTGAATAAAACGAGAGGTAATTAGAGAATGAATGAATCATGAAATACAAAAAATTTTAATTGGATTACTTGCGTATTCGGATCACGTGCGATAATATTAAATGCATTTTCACAATGCCGGTTCAATAAAATAGATATTACAAGTTAGATATTACTTCCGGTCACTCACCTGTTGAAGATGGGGTAAATCGGCGCCATTTAAAATTGCAGGATCAGCCTCAGCTGCCACGAGGATGTCTCCCCGCAGTATCAATGCGGTCCACAGAAAACACAAGCAGTATCTCTGCCTCATCACGGAAGATGAATTCTGTTCCTGGCTCTAAATGTCGGCGTCTACACTACGACGAAGCATCCGTTGTATTCTTCTTCCGAATTTCACCACTGGTACATCAGAGAACCCTCTCTCGCCTGTATTAATTTACAATTGCTCTCTCGGTAGCCTATCTCAGTCGACGATCCTTTGTAAGTAAAGATGAATCCGTCTCCCCCTTAAAATAATCTCACTCGTGAGATCAGAAACGAGGTTCCCCTCTATTGTTTTGACGTTTGTTCTTAGCTTCTTCGATCTTATCGGTCGTGTTCTCGCTTAATCACGCGAGAGAAGTGCCTCTCGCGTGCAAGGGAATACCAGACATTGAATTCGACGCGGTGTCTTCCTTCCTTCCTTCCCGTCCAGGAAGAGATGAGATCAGGAAGAAGCTGAGCTGATACGTAAGTATCAGCTACCAATTGCAGGACCTACTAACGAGCTTGCACGTCGACGGATACGAGTTCGGGACTGTTGGAGATCGGAAAACGTCCGAGAGTTTTACTTCTTCGTGACGCGGGAAGAGTTCTCGCGAACCGTAAGTGGGAGACCAGGTAGATCGGTGAACGTCAACAAAGAAGGAACCCACTTCTTCTCTTGGTATTTTCTTGCAATGAAACAGGGTGAAAGACCGTATTACTGAGAGTAGCCACGTTATTCAATTGAAATCAATTCAAATGCCCCTTAGAATATAAAAACTATATCTCATATTACTGTAAATTTCAATAAAACGTTTTATTTGATATGATTATTGTTGTGATTAAACATAAAAGTTCGAGTTAATTAAAAAAGAATTTGAAAAAATGTTTTTTCTTCGTTACGTCCATTTTTATCAGTAAAGTAGATAAAAAAAAGCTGCAAAGACGATCGAAATTTAAATTGTCAGTCTCACTAAAACGCATTTTTAAGATAATATAATGTTGAGTAAAAGAATATATTGAACTATTAATTTTGAAATTAATTATTAATTAATTTATTATTATTATTAATTATTTATATTAATAAAATTATTCATTTTTATAACATAATGCCAATAATACGTTCATTTTTTGTGCTTCCTTTAAATAATTAATTAATAGACATATATTAACAGTGGGAAGACATCAATTACAGAATGAATGTAATAATGGTATCTTGGCGAAAATATAACTTTATTTTTATAACTTAATTTAAAAAACTCTTTATTTTTGTATCTGCTAAATATTGCAATTCGTTTAGGATTTCTAATAAGATTTCTCAAAATCTTTTGTTCTTTCAAACAATTTTCTTAACATGTCATATATACATCATATATCATATATTATCAATCTTTTCATCTTGCAATTTGTGTTGTCTTTTATGTTTTAATGAAACAGAAAAAAGATTTCTGAACTTTTATCGAGATACTTCCGACAGCAGTAAAGCAAAAGCTTACCTCTAAATCTGTCCTTCCAAAATTTTGATCCTCGTAGTTTCTAGATTTTTTCTTTTGAAAAATCCATTACTTTATTTGAAATGCGCGTCGTGCTAATTATCATTAATTCATCAAATTTTTGTCCTTTATACTAATAATAAGCGAAGATTTATCTATATCTATATTTTGAACTGAATTTCAATTCTCGTTAGTAACTCATTGTGAACACGACTCATTACTGTAAAACTTACCACGCGACAATCATCATTGTCTAAAACTTAGTCGAGAAAATAGTTTCTCTACTTATTCTATTTATTACGTCGCATAACATATACGACTTTGTAAAGCTTGCTTGTAATTTTATTTAATTTTTTATTTTTTGGTTTTAAAGTTTGTAATAAGAAAAAAATAATAATTTTTTAAAAACTGTAATTTTAAAAAACTGTAATATTAACATTGACTGTATAAAAATAATTACTATTGATGTATTAAGCACTAAATTGCATTTAATTAACTGAATGCTTAATAAGTTGGTAATATAATTTTTCATTTATTAATTAAACAAGTGAAAAACGAAGGGATTTTTATACTATTACGGTCAATGGCTTAAATCGAGACTGGAGAAAACTTCATGTCCGAAATGCTTCGAAATATTCAAAAGCTCAATAAAAAAGAATATCGAAAAGCAAAAGCAAAAAAAATTTATAAAAGGCAAAGATACATATTTTGTAAATTATAATATAATTACAGCGTATAACAAAATAATAAATAAAATTATTATTAGTTTGTATTTGTCTCACAATTGATAACACTTTTTAAATATTTTTTTACTGTTTTGATATAAAATATTGTTCTCTATATCTGAATATTAAACAGTCTTTAATATCAAATAGTCTCAAAAGCTTTTTACAGCTGATAAGATACATATTGTAGTAAGAAATTTAAAGTAAACTTTCGAAATCTCTCTCTTTTTCTTTTAAAGAACATTTGTAAGAAGTGTGTTTTAAGCGAGGCTATTACGATATCTCAATCAGAGACATAAAGAAACCCCTTTCGTTTCTCTTCCTTATCACGAACGAAAGATCGGAAGAGGAATATTGGTCATTGCACGACCAATTCCATCCATCCGTTAGTTATTACTTAACGACGATCGAGATCGAGCGGACGCTTGAACGAACATCGATCCAATATATTTCCGTCCAAGTGTTCGACGTTCCAGAGAACGAGCAAATGCGCGACGTACCATTTTACAGTTGCCTTTTTCGCTGCTTCCGATAACATACCGCTGTTTTATTCGCAGCTCAGCGACGCGCGCTCGCGGAAATGCCGCTCGTTAAGTCTTCGCACGCCCGTTCTTACGTTATGCAATTTCTAATGAAATTATTACGTAAATTAACTTGCAAATTGTATCTGACATTTCCTGTTTGATACGCGTTTCGCAAATTTATCTTAAAAGCTTTCCTCGCAATTTTTAGTGTGATACGCCGTGATCGTAATGAACTAATATTTCTTATTGTGGATCAAGTATGGAGAACGTTACAAAAGTCCTATCATTATAAGCAAAAAGAAAATTTTATAATCATCATTGAGGCATGGAGGTGTGAAGCAATCGATTCGTGCTCGAGAGCAATGGGAAGTCAGTTCGTGCAATTACTGTGATGACTAATGACGCATGTAATTCAATGATGTTATTAGAGAATCAAGATCATACGGTATAAACTCGTTCGATCGATGTCGATGTTTCGTCACGGTCCAGCACTTTCATATTAAGCAGCGAAAACACTTTCGGGTTCGCCCCGGGCGACGAAAACTCGACCGTTCAGCGAATCTTCCTTTCTCCAGTCTCGATTGTGCGATTGGCGAGTCTCATGTTTCGCCCGTTTCGAAGAAATATTTGAGGCATTCAAACCGCTGAAATTCACAAAAATAATTTAGATACTAATCTAAAAAGTAATATAATAAAAATAATATAAATTTGCTAATCTTTGGATGAATTGTGGTGGATAAACTATGAATGCGACGACTTTCAAAGTCTGTGTGCTATATCTATTTTTTAAGTCGCGATTAAAATTTTAGTCTATATTTCTGAAGAATATTGAAACAAAATTCGCTGGAACTTAAATAGATTTGATATATAATTATACTTTAAAATAAGAGCTCGTAAAAAATTTTAAATTTTAAATTTTATATATATGTAAACATATATATATTATATATTTTTATATATAAAATATATATTATATATATTATATATATATTATATATTTATATATGCTATATATAATATTTTATATATATTTATACATATTTAATATATATATATATATTTATATTTTTTTTTATATTTATATATTTATATAATATATATTTCTAATATAACATGTACAACATATGTATATTATTTAATATAGCACAATATATAATTTTTGTATAATTATTATATATACAATGTAGTATTTAGCGTAAAAGGCTCGTCAAAATGTTATCAGAAACGTCATTTTAACTACAATTTTCTACAATTTTATGTCATTTGCATTACAAGTATCGCGTGTAGTTTACAAACTACATTATGAAACTTGAAAGTATAAATAATTAAACAGGGACAAGAATTTTCGCAAGATTGTTATCTACAATCTTAGCTTGTCTATTACTTGACCTCATACTTTATCAAGTTATTTCGTAGAAGTCAGTACACTTATGCACAATGCAATATGCATACATTATTTCTATCATATCACAAAGCTATTTAATAATATTCAGTTCGTGCTCTCTACATGTTTATCGTTTGTTTGTTTTTTTTCAGCGTCTCGACACTATTTTTCATTTTTCGTATAACAATCTTAACTGCAGGGTATCGTATTATTGGATGTTCTCAATTTTCTCGAGAAATAAATTCTGTTCTCCATGCGATGTATACATATGTGTGTGTGCGTGTGTACAAACTTTCTTTCTTCACACGGCTATTACTTTCTTCGAAACACACAACTTCCGTGGGTTTACTCTTAATTCTCGCGAATGAAACGAAGATGAAATTGCTATTTTCATAAATTGCTAGATATTTTATTAGATATCATATTAGTAGTAAAAAAGTGTACGTGCTAAAGTGTATTACGAGATCAAAGAGAGAACTCTCTTATATACAGTGTATATTCTTTAAAAAGATAAATAAAGCGATTATGCAAAACTCTGGAGTTACCACATGACTTTTCGATTAGCGATGAATTTAATATTGCGAAATAATGGTATTATAATGCTTTTCAATCGGAGGATGCTAATTAAGATATTAAGACAGCCGGGTTACGTAAAACGACATAATCTTCGTAAGTTTATCACGGGTGAGACATCTACGGTGTCGCCACGTGAAAAGTACATGTATTATGTGAATATACAAGTATCATGTATGGGAAAAAGAGATTTTTCTCTTTGTATATACGTATGAATCCTCGTTAAAAAACGTTTCACTCGAATGAAAAGGACCGGAAGTGATCTTAATGAGACAAAAATTATGCCATTTCTTCTATAACAAGATTCTTTTGGTAATATTAAAAAAGGAATTAAAAAAGGAATTATAAAAGAATACCGCAGATAATTAAAAATCGAACGATAATCCAAATGCTTTCGAAACAGAGTTAAGCCAAAATTCAGAAACCTATATTTTCATGCTTATGTTTTAGAAACTATTAATCAAACAGTTTCGCTTCAATAAAATTACATAATTGACATTACAAAATAAATATTATATGACCCTCACAAGAAACGTGCATCTCGAAAACAGTTATTAGTTTACTCTCTATAGGTATATTCTTATAATTTAACCACTACATGTTATATTATTTGTAAATAATTTTAATAGACTTATAATGACATACCTAAAACTAATAATTAAATATAATTAAACGATAATATGTAATAATGAAATAATAAAGTTAAATGTACAATAATTATTTAAATGCTAATAGAGTAAACAATGATTTTATTTATCTTATCTTCTAAAAAAATATGTTTAATGGATAGTAGAGTCTATGAGTCTCAACAATGACGTACACTTATTGTTAGTAGGTTAGATTAGATAAAATTGTTTTGCACATTGTATTAAAATATGGTAATATGGTAATATACATCATACACAAAAGCGCGTGAAATGTCTACAAGTGTCGGCTTAAGTGATACAGATAAGATTTAACTATGTGAAATATAGTTAAATATATTTGGATTCTTTCAGAATCCAATAGAATTTATAAAAAGAAATATCTCGTTTTTTACAGTTATTACAATTCGTCGAATAAAATTGACATTGATCAGAAAAGAGATGAGTAATAATTATGAAAAAATTTATAAGTTAAAGGTTTTGAATCATACTAAAAAACAATATCACCAGACGATCGACCAGACTCCATTTATTGCACAATCTTTATTAGCCTTGCATAATTTATTGAATGTGGTTTTTGATGAAAAACCGATAATCTCCCGATCTTCTTGTATTCTAAACGTAAATGTCGATTCATGAGTTCCTATGAAATATCTGTTTAAAAAGAAAAAGAAAGATTATCTAAGATTTTTATATTATTACAAGTTATTATAAGCATTTATAGATATTTATATAAAAATAGCTTACATTCAACATCTTTTATGTAATCAACAATGTTAATATTCTTACCTAGCATACGAACAGATTATTTGATCAATAATGGCGACTCCACCATCTTTAAATTTGTTTATCACATAATTAGTAGGTACATACTTCATAACTTTATATTGAGGTAAATACGACTTAAGTTCTTCAAACTCTGAAAATGATTAATTAAGTATTATTTAATTTGTCTTTATTTATAGGATATTTTTTCCCATTACAATTTATATACAGATTTATACATTAGAATGTATAGAATTTTCAAACCGTCAAATTTACATTAAAAAAAATATATATATTTATATATACCGTATTGTTCTGCATCTGTCGCAACAAATAATAGGGTTAACCTAAGCTTATCCAATCTTTTTTGTAATTGTAAGGCAGTATTCATTATTGTTGGCACTGATGCCTCGTGAGCCCCGATAAAGTCGCGTCTTCTAAGATGAACCGCCAAATATGGTCCGCCTCTTGCATTTCGTCGATTCTGAAATTAGAATCTAGATTTATCATTATTAAAATATAAAAGAATAACTACCATACCTTCTCTTTGGTCCAATCCGTTGGTCGTTCTGTATTGTCATTCACATTTGTGGAATTTAGGAAAGTTTTCCTATAATTTTCTGCGATATCGTACAGCTCGGAATTATAACGCATGCTGCGTCTAGCCCTCCAGTACTCTTTAGATCCATATTCATCGTGTAAAGCAATCTCCATGCGGTCAAACATTATGGATCTGTACAAAAAACATTATGGAACTGTGCTAGAGTAAGATTCCTTACAAAAGCGAAGTAGAAATATTCAAAATTTCACCTGTATTGCATTGGCATGAGATTCTGAGAAAGGTCATATGTCATGCCATGAAATTTGAGACATTTTATATCCCGAACCGTGACATTATGATAGCCCCAGAATGGACCGGTGTACAAGTGTTGCTTCAATTCATGATATCGTAAAGAGCCATGATCGCAGTCTACCAGCTCATTCTTATTCTCAAATTTACCTGTCTCGAACATTTCCTCATCATTTTGCAGAATGTACAGACAATCGAGTTGCACCTCTTTGCTCCCACATGAGTACTCTAAAATCAAGCTGTTATACAGTCAAATAAATCATATTTATATCGTACCATTAAAAAGAAGAAATGTTAATATATTTATAAACATATAATAAATTTAAACCCAAAAAAGAATTATTCCTCCTGTATTGGAAAATAGAATATACAGATATTATACACAATAGATATAAATTAATCAAATATATCTTTTAAGTTATTGAGAAAAATAAAGAATAAACTTTAGAAAGTTATTAGTAGTAGTAATTTCTTCTTCAATTTTTCATGAAGCAAGATATCCTGTGAATATTTTCAGGTATTTGAAGCATTTTACAATAATTTATTATAATTCAAAAATTAAATCATAAGTAGTCATAATCATCTATGTTTGTATAACAATCTTGTTTTGTTTTACTCTGACTTCATTCTGTAAAGAAACCTGAATAAACATTATGCACTATATATATTCAAATCAAATAGGTACACTTTGCAATTCATACAGTTAAAAAGAAATGTACCTTCCATAAATTTGTACATCTCCATGACTGGTATGTACTGTTGCAGACTCGCAATATCAAAGAAGGTACCCCAGGGTAAACGCTTTTGAGATCCTATATTTTTACTTCGCCAATGGTATAGATTACCTAAAATAGAGATTGAAAGATGATAATCATATACATATATATAAGTTATGAATCCTGTGAAATATATTTATGGTGAAATATATTTATATATATTACCCCATGGTGGGAGAACCAATTGCCATTGGAATTCCTTATCTCGCTCAATTAGTTTTCTTAGAAAAACGGCAATGCGGATGTACACATCTCTTCTCAGATTAAAACCTTCCGCAGGATTCACATCATAAAGGATATAACTGTAAAGAAAGCATATCATGAACTTTTACTTTCAAACATGAAAATAAATAAAGGCACTTCTTCAACCCTCTAATATGAAATTGAAAAAATGTAGATACATAGATATGTAATTTCTAAATTGCACTAAAATTCAAAAAACAGATTTAAAATGTAATAATAAAGACAATGAGACTTGATTAACATTTTCCATTTATCGGTTGTATGATTCTTTTCTTTAAGCAAAGAAAATTCAGTTACAGAGGATTAACATTGATAAAACAAAATTATAATTATTTCCTTTTAAAATTAAGATCTTAATAATGCCTGACCGTTTTCCTGTGAAGCGATTCTGAACAGGGCATCCTCTCGAATCTTCGGTGCACTCGTCAAGCGCCTCGCAAAATTCAGACTCACTTGCGACGCACGTAATTAAAATGATAACACACAGAATTTTCAAGGCGGACATCTTTCACTCGCAAATTCGTTTTTTTTTTATAGTTGAGTTAAGTCCGTGTCGTTTCAGCCCATATCAGATTACAAATTAAAATTAAGATCGAATTAAAATTTAACCAATCAGAGCAAAGCTTACTAAACCCGAGGTTAGATTTTTTTATTTCGATTGTTTTGATCAAATTTTAATCCTATCTCAATCTTAATCTGTAGTCTAATAAAATAATTTATTGTATGATAAAATAAAGTCGACATTGTTAAAATAATTCAGATATCCGTAATAATTCAAATCCATTTTTTAGAACATCGCTTTTCTGTTGTCAAGTTTTACTAGCCAAGTTACAACTGCTAGATACTGCTGCAATTGCAGTTTTTTTTACTTTTTCAAGGTTTCAATTATTAAATTAAATAAACTGTTAAAATTATATTCAAGTGATTTTAACAGACTGCAACGGACTGACAATTTTTTACAAAATTAATTTATTTTAGGTCATTTTATTTATTGACTACTTTAAGTTATAAAATTACTTTTAGGTTATAATTTTATGCTGTTGTGTAAACTTTGGGTGTTCTTTTCAGCTACACTGCTGAACTGGTGGAATGAGTTAGAATGAGACAAACATATATTTTTTCATTCTAACTTATTGCACCAGTGCAGCTAAAAAGAACAGACTCATTGTGCTGCTGTTGCCGCTACACCTCTTTATAAAGTACAGCAGATAGCAAATGCTAGGGTGCGTTCGGGGAAGTGCTATTAAGGCTTAAACACAATGAAAAACACAGCCAATAGGAACAGAGAATAGCGATAGCGAGTGAAAGCCAACCAATCAGAAAAGTCAAAGAGCAGGAACGGTGCAAACGGTGCAAAAAGTTCAGCTAAAGAGAACAGACCTGGTAATACATATAGTGCATATAGTGCAGTTAAAAAAACAGATCTCGAATAATATCGAAATATCGATAAACGAGTTTCTAAATTGCAGGAAGTGTCACGGGTATTCACAGTTCACCGTAGATTCGTACCGGGATTACCCGGCTTTCCGTGTCGTCAATTTTTTGAGAGCTACTCAACGTTCTCGACGATTCCGCACATAACCCTTTGTTCTCGGTGCTTATCTGTCGTCTTTCGTCACGCCCACGTTCTTTCTATTGCACCGGTTTCTCACTCTTTTGTTCGAATTGACGATCAGCATTAAACGAAGTTGTTCCTGCGGCAGACAATGCGATCCATAAAATCATGAAGTTTTACGAGGTGATTGACTTTCGTGTACTTTTTTTGGAGACGATTCGCGCAGTTAAATCAATGAAATGTAATAATCTACAAAACGATTTGTTTTTTCGTTAAACAGAATCCAGATTGCCTACCTTTGGAGGAGCTGCAGTTGAATATAAAAAATGACGGGGTGGTTGTCGTGATAAATGCACTGGTACGTTAATTTTTGCAACGTGACGTTGCACAAATTCATATCAGAATTCGGTTCTTTTCTTTTCGGATGTCTTCTAACGATTGTGTATACTCGAGCCATATGTTTGATATTTATGTTCTTGTATATTAAATATCAAATTTTAGAATGCAAAGTGGGCGGATGAGCGTTACTTTCTACATTATGAAGCACCGGAGATATACAATGAAGATGGATCAGAAATTGAGGGTGCTAAAGATCATTGGCTAGAGGTTGTAAATTACATCACTGAAGACCTAAGTTGGTTATTGAAGCTTCCGTTTTATCGGTACGACAAAGCTTTTAATAGCTTCAACATCATTGACATGTACAGTTATTTCAAATTCTCCTTTATTTAGATTCTGGTCCAATATTGTATATAATATGTCGATTATGGATATGTTAGTATCTTTTTTACAAGAGGCTCCACCTTTCTACGCCTTAGAAAATTTTCCTCCTGTACCGAAGATGCTCGAAGCATTAGAGAATCTTCATCGCAATGTACTTATTGTCTTTGCGCGTCTCTGCACGAATAAGCAAAGCCCAACAGAATATATGAACCGTCCGTTTCTTGGGAATCTATTATATGACAATTATATATTTACGATACCGATTATATTTGATTTGTGTCAACTGTACAGTAGGGAAAATGCCAAGGTAGTGGAAAAAATTGTACATAGTGTATTTAGTCTGCAGCCAATGTACAATGATGACCTTAAGAAGTCTGTGCCGTGCCTTATAAAGGTGATCTATACTGTTTTTATGTTTTGCTTGTTGATTGTTTTTAGAAATAAGAATGTATGAAATGCCAAATATGAATTCAAGATATAATTAATTCTTTAGTTAAATTCTTTTAAAAATGTGACTAGCAATATTACACTGTATGATCAAAAATTAAGTAAAAACTTGTGGATTATAAGGAAATTAATATAATTTGAAATTAATCAATCATTTTTGCATAGGCTCTCCAAAATGTTGAACGGAGATTCGAGGATTATCCAAGTGATGCGACTGAAGCAGTAGCACTTTCAAACAGAGAAAGCTCTGAGATGACATTGTATAATTTAGAGGATTTGATACTCTATATTCTAGATGTATCATCAACTCTTACTGCGTTATTAAAAACCTGTCCTCCAGTAATTGCCACATTTCACACAGACGAGTTCATAAACAAGTGAATAAAGAATCTATTTTATTATTGACATTTAATATAACATTTTATGATTCAACAGATTTTACATTGATACTTTAGATACTTTAGTACATTATATTCATATATTCTTATTGAATCAATTTATTTAATACTCAATGATTTTTACTAAATCTAAGTTTTCTTATTTGTATACATATATTTTGTTCAAATCCGCAACATATTTTTATATTGGTGCCACTATATTGTTTCTGTTTGCTAGGATAGTTTCATTATATGGGAGTACAATACCTGAAATGTATAAAAAGTTAGATAAGTTAGCTTATAACGAGGAAAGTATGCCAAAGTACATTGAATTGAAGCATCGTCTTGATGTGACCAGAGTGGAGATGTTACATCTTTATCGAATTATTACCTATGAATCTATATTAAATATTCAGGAAAGGATGTAAGTACGAGAAAGTACTGATACTTTTTAAATACAAATTACATGGATTACGCTAATTAAAATATTTGATTTATTTATATTTTATATACGTTATATTTACAGGAACACAATAACGGAAGGCGAGATAAGAAATTGCATAGATGAATATTTGAATTCACTAATGAATGCTATATCTGAAAAAGAATTCATTGTAGATTATAATCAATTTTATCCGATTGATGGCGATCTCAAAATTGTAACAAAATTCTGTCCTGAAGTGTATCCTTTTTTTAAAGAATTACAATACTATGCTGTTGCACAAAAGAAGGACATTTTTACATTTTAATTTCCTTTACGTATGATCAGTGATACGATAAAATGCGAGTATATATTACAATCATTGTATGCATCAATTGGAGATACTAAAATGTCAGCTACTGCATCTCTCAGTAATTCAGATGTAAGTGACAATCTTTTAAATATATGAATAGATTGTTTAAACACTTTATTATTATGTATATTATAGATAGCTGTTGCTGGGTCTAGCGGTGTTCAAAGCAATCAACAAAAAGAACATTCCAACGATGTGAATTGCATAAACAATAAGACGGACTTTGCTTCAAAAGAGCCTGACAATATAATGTCTCTCATCTCGGAAGTGAAAGAAATTTTGTGTGACTATGGTGAAGGTTTCATACAGGTCAGACTTCTATATATATTAAGTTTATTAAATTAATTTATAAATAATCGACGAAAAACAGAACACAAACTACCAGTACTAAATTCGTTAAATAGAGGATATTAAATAGCATTTTTATAAATTTGTTCAATTCTAAAACTTTCAGCTATGTTTAAAGCATTATAATTATAACGTTGAATCTGTGATAAATGCAGTTCTAGAAAAGGATCTTTTACCGCATAATTTGAAAGAATTAGATAAGACAATACCATATATACCACCAGATTCGATGGTAAGTAATAGAATAATTTCTATATTATGACAAGCTGCAATAGTGAAAATTAATCTGCATCATGTTCTTTACATTCTTTTAGGAAACGTCGGCTGCTATAAACCCGACTGATGTAAATCTTTCTAGCAATTTTCGAGAATTAAATATTTCTTACAATAATGATTCCGAAATTATAACAGAGAACTTTACGGACATGTTAGAGATGAGGAAAAAGTAAGTCTTGAATTTGTGCAAAATTCATAAATTTTAACATTCTTGTTACAATATATCTTTTTTCTAGGAAAGATAAATACAGAACTGCTAATGAAATGTTGAACGACAAATCTGAGATTAAAAAATCGTGGAACATTTATGAAAAGTACAGTCTTGTCGTTGATGAATACGACGACGAATATGACGACACATACGACAGTCATGACATTCGTGGTAGTGCACCAGACGATTCCACAGAAATCGATTCGAGACCTTTCACTACTCCGAGGGTTAGTTTAAATATTTTATATTTTTAATTTGTAATTTTACTTATTTGTGAATTTTGTTGCCTAAGTAAAACTAATTTATTATGCAGGTATTTCATAAACGTGATAAAAATGATGCCAGCTCGGAGGATGACTCTGACAATGAAAACGAGAAACCTGTACAGCCAAATAACCATTTTGTACAAAACCCAGAAGAATTACGCGCTAAGGCTGAACAGCGAAAACAATCCGCAAGAGAAGGTAAAAATGCACACGATATAAATGGTAAATTGCAAATTTATTTGTGTAAATTTCTTTAAAATCACAATTTTATTAAGCTATTAAAACGATAATAGATAGATAATAGATAATGATATGATAATAGACACAAAATAAGAAACTTTGTTTTTATTTGGCAAATATATAAAATCATTGCTTTATAGAAATATATTGTATTTACATACGTTCTCTGAAATATTAATCTATTACATTTCAGTGGTATCTGAAATGTAATATTAATTGAATAGTATATTTAATTAATATTACATTTCAGATACCACTGAAATGTAATATTGAATAGTATATTTAATTAATATTACATTTTAGATACCACTGAAGATTAATATTTCAGTGAACGTATGTAAATACAAATAATATATTTCTATAAAGCAATGATTTTATACATTTACCAAATAAAAACAAAAGTTTCTTATTTTGTCTATTATCACGTCATTATCTATTATCTATCTATTATTATATTTATTATCGTTTTAATAGCTTAATGAAATTGATTTTAAAGAAATTTACACAAATAAATTTGCAATTTACCATTTATACAATTTAATACAATTATACAATTGTACATTTATTACATTTATACAATTTAATTACTAGTGAATATACATATATAACTAATTGCGTTTCTTGTTTAATCATATTTCTTGCCTGTTCATATGTCACAAAAAAGTTTTGGTAACATTTTGACTATCTAATAAAACTTTCACTGATTCGAATTACAATATTTTTTAAAGGCAAGTCTAAAGCAAATCAAAAGCAAGATAAAAACGGCCTGGTTAATAGAAAGAAGACTGTATACAAGGCTTCACAAGGCAATCACAATCGGCGCATGGGTGCCCAGATGAAAAGAAACCGAGGAATGATTCCATCTTAAAGTACATTTTCACAAAGGATAACGATGTACATACTGCCAAGGGATGAACATCTTAGTTATTTAATCATCCCATAAAAATAAACGTTCTTATAATTTCTAATCGTCTGTTTAATTATTTTAAATTAAAAACTTTAGTGAATGAAAACATCTTTATCTGCAAGTGATTCTGTAAAAATATATATATATGTTCTATATTGTTTCAGAAATTGTTCTATGTACATTGGCTGCGTTCAGCAAACAGAACAGATCAGTGAGCGCTTAGTGATTCTTTAATATAATTGGTTCTTGCATTTAGATCTTCGTTGGATCTAAGTGCAGAAACCAATTAAATAAAAGAATCACTAAGCGCTCACTGATCTGCTCTGTTGCTGAACGCAGCCATTGTTCAGAGGAACGTGTTCTATCTGTTTAGTGGTCCTTTACTATAGTTAGCGCTTTCAACCTGTTGAATTCAGTATTAATAATTTGTTGATGTTCCTCTTCAGGTATTACCGTGTTTGACGTGAATTCAGAGGAACATTGGATAGGCATCAATTGCGTATATAACTGTGTCGCGTGCCCGTAATAATTTAATTGTATCATAATCACAGCATGAATGCTCGGATTGATGTATTCTAATCTTTTTCCGAGAAATATTGGTAATTCTGTAAGTAACTGAACGTGTATAGTCTTCAACTCTTTAGCAGCAGCTTCCTCCATACGTCGTTCTCTCTCCAACTTTGCGATGTGGCTTGCAGTCCTATCCTTTTTCTCTTGTAACTTTTTTACACGATTATATACATATTTCCATGCGGTTACCAGATCCTCACGCTTTGCTAACGCTGCGGCAATGGTAATAAATTCATTTCTGAACTTTTTCAGAGGTTCGATAAATGTCTTCTGGCACAAGTTGCTGATTTCCTGAACGTTCTTTCCCACCTGATAGCGAAACATGAGTTACAGAGTCTCAAGGGATAGTACAATGATAGTGCATAAGACTTACTTGTGTAGCAACAGAATAGTACTCTTCCACTATTCTTCTACATTCATTATTATTCTGTGCTAGTCCACAATTGATGAGATTCGTACTTAATCGTTGATCAGCTCTGTCCAGATTTGTCAGAGCTCCCACATATTTCTTCATTTCCTTGATCAACTTTCTTACTGCACTTTCGACACTTGGAAAAAGAAAAGATGTTGTTACTTTCGAATATAATATATCTTTTTAAAACACAACAAATGCAATGCATAAAAATCTAGTCACTTATAGGAAAACAGTCAAAAGCATTTAACAAAAATAACTATGTACTTGTAAATTATAACAAAGGTAGTAAGTTTGCATTGTAACTGATCGTTATAGACAACTTCTATCAAATGTACATACTAGATGAGCTTTTGGACAACAACGTCTAATTCTTTATCCTCCGCATAAGACAAAAGTGGCGACGCAGAAGTTGGCCT
This sequence comes from Crematogaster levior, assembly GCA_901521435.1. Classification (NCBI taxonomy): domain Eukaryota; kingdom Metazoa; phylum Arthropoda; class Insecta; order Hymenoptera; family Formicidae; genus Crematogaster; species Crematogaster levior. Next base: position 661,030 of record CABEGB010000648.1, read on the forward strand.
CTGGGTCAAGTAGTTCTTCTTTAAAGGATTCCTGTTCGCAACATACATATCTTAAGTGAAATTGCAATCCAATAGACAGACATCAAAGTGCTCGATACATTTTTGGAAGTCAATTGACCTACTTACCAAGTCATATTCAATGTTGATAATAAATGTTAGCATAGGAATCGTATACATTTACATGAGTAACTCCAGACAATTTTTGCTGTTACTTTTGCAATCTTTATCCATATTTCATCATCATTTGGCAACTCATCAACATTCATGCAATCCTATCTTTGACTTTATGAGGTTGTTTGTAATCAGAAAAAGTGTCATCACACACCCTCAATTTAGTACATGACAACAGTTAGACCGGGTCTACAATAGGTGTAGTAAGCTTTAAGCCATTAGAAATTGACCAATCATAGTCCATTATTCTCTTCACATTTGACTGTAATTGGTCAATTTCTTACAGCTTAAAACTTACTACACATATTGCAGACCCGGCCTTATCACACGATCTATTAAAATCATATAAATAAATTCACAACACGATCTATTAATCTGTGATATAGGCCTCTAGGGATGGATGATTCACAATCGATTAATCGATGTTCGATTCTTTTTTTATTACAACATCGATTATCTTTTCGATGTTTATAAACTTAATTTAAGGCCTAAACACAATGTAATAATTTTATATATTTTATACATGGATCTAAAGAAGATATGGATGGAGTCTAAAGTGTGTATACGGGCAAGGGGGCTGTGAAATTTGCGGCAAAGGGGAATGCATAGTGCTGTCTCTTTCTGTAGGTAACCTTCGTATGTTTCTGTCACATATCCGATGATTCCCGAAAGATTATATATCCCATACAAGACGCAATGCGCAGTTCGGATATCTTCGGTTACATTCGTTACAAAGCCGAAGGTTACCTACAGAAAGAGACAGCACTATGCATTCCCCTTACCGCAAATTTCACAGCCCCCTTGCTATAGACTCCATCCATATCTTTTTAGATCCATGATTTTATACCATCTGAATTAGAGGAGAGAGAGAGAGAGAGAGGAGAAAAAAAATTTTAATTTCTTTTGTCCTCTGTTTAGTCAGATTTCGGAGAGGTTAAATTGGACACGGTGTGATTAGACCATAGACTTATATAAGTCTATGGATTAGACACAACCACTCACATCAATTGGTACTTAAAGTTACTAGTACCATGACCAATCAAAGAACTTTATTTGCAACCAACCAATAAGCATTATGTACAATTAATATACACTCAAATTGCAATCTTTAATCTTCAACTTTTAATAGTCTGATAGGCTTTAAGTCCAAAAAGAACATGGATTAAAAATTAACGAGTAAAGATTGGAATTTGACTAATCAAAATAAAAAAAACTAAAATTTTTTTGTCTTGATTGATCAAAAATTTCAATTTTCAATCTCTAGTCTCAATCTTCAGTACATAGTCTGATTCGGGCACTAGATTATTCGTTTTGCTTGAAAAAATTGAAAATTAATCGATTATCATCGATATTTTTAAGATAAAATCGATTATAGAAAATATATCTTTTTGATGATCGATAATTTGATGGTCGATTCTTCTTCAACATCGTCCATCCCTAAATTATATATATGCAGGACCTACATTGCTACGTGGCATATTTCGAGAACATTCATAGTCGTTAAGGTTATCACGTTGGATGTCAATGCAAGTCCACGTTATCAATGTCCACACGATCGTTTTCCAGGATCACCTAAAAGTGGACGGCTTTCAGGTTTGTCTTCTGGTGGTACATACATGAGGTAAACACAGCTGAACACAACAGATTGCACGGAAGGCAAAGGGATTCGAGACGATGTTTCCGGCTTACGCACATTTGTCGGCTTATGACAGGCACAAGAAACTTGTAAACGACTATCTGACATTCTACGGGAAGTCTGTATCATCGTTCAAGCGAGACACGTATGTTGAATCTTTTGGTCTTACAATTGCAGACATGGTAGAAGCTAATTTTTGTTAGAGAATTTTGTCCACTTCCAATTGTTGGTGAATCATTTAGGTTGACTCCATCTTCAATCTTGCGCAATCTCACCTTTTTTTCTCCAGCAATTGAATACACGGGATCCCTGAGAATATTTGATCAAAGTTTATCCATCATTAGGAAAAACATTTTTTTTTATCAAAGTTTATCTATTATTAGGAAAAAAAATTTTTTCTTTACTAGTGAATAACAATCCAAAAGGAGGTAATTTATTGACGGCAACCTAGCTATAGAATACCTTCATTCAGAACAATGTGAACAATAGAATTTCAAAACAGCATTAACATGAAAAATCTTGACGGCAACCTAGCTATAGAATACCTTCATTCAGAACAATGTGAACAATAGAATTTCAAAACAGCATTAACATGAAAAATCTTGTGTCAAAAAATGTAGAGTCCTATAATATAAAATCTGTACAACAGAGAAAACATCGGATATTTGTGACAGCAAATATAGGACAAATGTAGGAGTTTATCCATTATATTTTATAATTATATCGTTTTATATTATAATGTAAAAATATGATCGGATCTGTGTGAATGTTTTCTCTTTCTCTTCTCGAATCGTTCAAAATTTTTAAGTTTTATATTTATACTATATTTATTCTTTGTAGGCTGTTGAAACTGACTTTAAGTCAAATTTATCCACATATAATGCAGTCTACTGTAACATTCACTACTTAAAAAAAGCCAAATTTTGGAAATGAACGTTAAATATTACAGAAATAAAGTTAAGAAATATTAAGGATAAAAAATAATTTTCTTAATCCGAAATAAACTTTGTGATGGATTCATAATGACTTATGAACAACTTGTTAAGAGATTATACTGTATTTTAATTCATATTAGATCACATGTTTGCATTTCTCAGTTTATTTGAATGCTGGACACTATTAATTTTGTATTTTCTTATTGGTGTGATTAATAGAATGTTCTGGCTAGTGCAATTTAGTTAAAAATTTTTAGAACTTCTATTATATTTATTTTATTTTCTTAGTGTACAAAATATAGCATAACTAGAAAGGGCTATTATATTCTTAGAAGAGCATAGTTTACAACATTTCCTTGCAATGGATTTATAATTAATTAGTAGCACATGAAAGTTATAATTAGATAAAATTTGTAATAAGCAGCACTTGACGTTTCGAGGTCCCAAGACAAAACTGATCACGATGTCATCAGAGAGAATCACAAATTTCTCTGGGATCAAGAAAAGGATATTCCAGACACATGGGGTGCAAAATTAGCTAAAAAATACTATGACAAATTATTCAAAGAGTATTGCATATGTGACCTTACGTATTATAAAAATAATAAGGTAACAAATATTTTCTTTTTGTATTTATATCTTCGTATCGATTATATTTTGAATTGATAAAAATGGTTGTAATATTAAATTAATTAACATTATTATATTTTTATATTAATGTACATAGATTGCTTTGAGATGGAGAACCGAGAAGGAAGTAATAGTTGGAAAAGGGCAATTTGAGTGTGGCAGTAAAACATGCAAGGAAAAGGAAAATTTACGTTCTTGGGAGCTTAATTTTGGCTACGTGGAACATGGTGAAAAGAAGAATGCGCTAGTAAAATTAAGTATGTTTTTATAATCAGTTTAAAGGGAAGATAATTATATACTCTATACATAAGACTGCTCCATACAAATTATTTCTTTTTATGTTAAGGACTTTGCCCGGAATGTTCAGTAAAACTTAATTATCGATCACAAAAGCGGGAAGTAAAAAGAAGAAAATCTTTGAAGCGTTTAGATACACATTCTGAGAGTAACAATGTACCTACAGTATCCAGTAACCCAGAATCAGATAAAGTGGAGATAGATTCTAGCTCGGCTGAAATGCAAAACAGTGAGAATACTGATACGAATGAATCAAATATCTGGAAAGAAAAGCCAGCTGAAGATGTGGAAAAAACAAGAGAAAAAGAATTTGAAGAATACTTGGCAGATTTGTTTATGTAAACATAATTAGTATTTTGATCTTAATTCATTTTTTCTTAGACGTTTTATCGTAAATAGATGTTCAAAATAGTATCATTTCTTATGTTTGTTTCGTATTTACAATTTCTTGTCAGGATAGAATGTATGGCTAGTAGTATAGCTGTACAGTATCATTAATAATAAAATTTCTACAATAAAATATTTCGCATATAAAAGTTGCTTTTCAATGAGATACCTTTTATACATTTTTAAAAAATTTGAAAGAAAAAAGATGTATTTATCATAATTTAATTTAATTAAAATTGTTATAATTTTTTAATAAACTTTAAATTTATTAATTTAAATTTTAAACTTTAAACTTATAATGTTAGAAAATGTTTAATTTGTGTACAAAAAATTTAAAAAGCATCAGGATTGCAAAATTACATTATTTTTTTATATTTTTAGAACATGCATACCCCCCAATGGGTTCCTACCTTGTCGAAGTTGCGGTTCGGGTGTATGCGGCTCGCAGGTTGCTGGGAACGCTTGCGGTCGGACTGTCTCACGAGCATTATGGCACATGACATATTTTGTCCAGTCAAACTGGTCCGCCGCCATGTGATCAGAGAATAAAAGTCTGTCAAGATACCTTCTTGACCGTTTAGCAGACTCACTGTACCTGAGGGCTGTAAACACTCATGCCAAAGCGGGTGGTGGGGCTTGAAGTTGCGTGCGGAATCACCCGTTTAGGGGTGAGATCGGGCGCAACTGACTAAGAGGAACCTCCCAAGTCAAGGTGTAAGATACCGTGCTGAGGACTGCGTGGCGCAAGGGATGTTGCGTCTTGAACGGTTCCTCCTAGATACCGGGTGTCCTCTAGGAGTAAATAGCCAAGCCCCGGGCATTCGCGGCTCTGCCCGGGTGAAATCGCACGACCGCGGTACTCGTGGGAACAAAATGAATATGAATAATTCAACAGCGAACAATTTAGAAAAGCCACAGTCAATAAGAAGAAGGAGAGCTAGGGTAATTTCAAACCGACGTCAGAAACGAATAAGACGGATGCAGCAGTTTCTTAGAGAGAAGGGATTAGAGGTTGCAGCTAACAGACCGTATCCCAACGAAGCTTACAAGCTCAATCCGGACCCCAATGCAGTTAACAATTTTGGGATCCAAACTTTCAGTCTGGGTCCCAACGCAGCTTACATGCCCAATCTGGATCCCAACGCAGCTTACATGCCCAATCTGGATCCCAACGCAGCTAATAAGTTCAGTTCACATCCTAATGCTGCTAACAAGGTCAATCTGGATCCCAACGCAGCTTACATGCCCAATCCGGATCCTAATGCCGTTAACAAGGCCAATCTGGATCCCAACGCAGCTAATAAGTTCAGTTCACATCCTAATGCTGCTAACAAGGTCAATTTGGATCCCAACGCAGCTTACATGCCCAATCCGGATCCTAATGCCGTTAACAAAGCCAATCTGGATCCCAACGCAGCTAATAAGTTCAGTTCACATCCTAATGCTGCTAACAAGGTCAATTCGGATCCCAACGCAGCTTACATGCCCAATCCGGATCCTAATGCCGTTAACGAAGCCAATCTGGATCCCAACGCAGTTAACAAGTTCAGTCTGGGTCCCAACACAGCTTACATGCCCAATCTGGATCCCAACGCAGCTAATAAGTTCAGTTCACATCCTAATGCTGTGAACAAGGTCAATCTGGATCCCAACGCAACTTACATGCCCAATCCGGATCCCAATGCCGTTAACAAGACCAATCTGGATTCCAACGCAGTTAACAAGTTCAGTCTGAGTCCCAACACAGCTTACATGCCCAATCTGGATCCCAACGCAGCTAATAAGTTCAGTTCACATCCTAATGCTGTGAACAAGGTCAATTTGGATCCCAACGCAGCTAATAAGTTCAGTTCACATCCTAATGCTGTGAACAAGGTCAATTCGGATCCCAATGCCGTTAACAAGACCAATCTGGATTCCAACGCAGTTAACAAGTTCAGTCTGGATCCCAATGCAGCTTACAAGCCTAATCTGGACCCCAACGCAGCTAACAAGTTCAGTTCGGATTCTTATGCCGCTAACAAGTCCGATCCGGATCCCAACACAGTTAACAAGTTCAGTCTGGATCCCAACGCAGTTAACAAGCCCAGTCCGGACCTCAACGCAGCTAACAAGTTCAGTTCGGATCCCAATGCTGCTAACGAGGCCAATCTGGATCCCAACGCAGTTAACAAGTTCAATCTGGGTCCCAACGCAGCTTATAAGCTCAATCCGGATCCCAACGCAGCTAATAAGTTCAGTTCGGATCCTAATGCTGCTAACAAGGTCAATCTGGATTCCAACGCAGCTTATATACCCAATCCGGATCCCAATGCCACTAACAAGGCCAATCTGGATCCCAAGATAGTTAACACCTTCAGTCTGAATCCCAACGCAGCTTACATGCTCAATCCGAATCCCAATGCCGCTAACAAGGCCAATCTGGATCCCAACGCAGTTAACAAGTTCAATCCCAATGTTACAAGTATGTTGGAGGAGCGAGATTCACTTGAGGCGATTAAATGTTCCATATCTGAACAGAACACATCCAGCTCAGCAGATGTGCCCAACTTGCACAAAAGGTGTATAATCACAGGCCAAAGAACTTTTGGTCAAGCCATGTCTGGAATAATCAAGGTAGCCATAGTACCTACGGCCTATCCTGATAGAAAGTTCAGTACAAAAGAGAGATATCTGCTAAAGCAGGTTGTCTTGAAGCGGATCTTCGATATCGCCAAAGGCACCATAGCTCCAACATTTAAGGGAACCTCGGACATAGAGGGTGCAGTTGTTTTTAACTGCACTGACAAACAGACCGTCGAGTGGCTGAAAAATCTAACGACGGAAAACAATCTGTTAGACAGAATGGATCTCCGTGTGATGGCATTCGATAAGCTATTCCATCAAATTATAGTGCACATCGAAGACCCCAATTTAACTGTCAAGGGAGCGTTGGAGCTGCTTGACAGACAGAATGTAGACCTTGATACCAGAGATTGGATAATCAAGAACGGTAGCGAAAGCAGGAATGCCATGAGTATCCACTTCACTGCTCTAATAAGGGAACAATCATTAAAGGCTATTGAAGCTCTTAATTATAGACCCTACTGTGGTTTCGATCAGGCAAGAATAATAAAAGTGCAATGTGAAATCCAGGAATGATGAGAGTAATGCAGAGTCCGCCTATTAAATGACGAGACCATTCGTCACCCAAATTAACTTGCATCGCGGCATCAACAAAGACATCTCGGCCAGATCTTAACCAGGATCTTAACATGGCTGTAATGTAGTCAAGTATAGCATTAATACAAGAGCTTTGGCTCGTAAACAATGCTGTAAGAGAGCCGGATAGTAATGGTAAGATTTTTTAAATCAGCCAAGATAAATTCATACTCGTATTGTGACAAGAAGTCTAAATACCGCTTTGATTCCACAGCTGCACATCACAGTCATTCGAATAAGCTTGAAGATAGTGGATGACAGTCGTAAGGACGTGCTGATAGGGTCAGTTTATATGTCTTATGACTCTAAAACTCCACTACCTCAGACTTCGGGAAGAATTCAAGTGAACGTACTGAATGGCGGACTGGAACTGCTCCTGAATTACGATGTCAATTCCTATCATATAAAATGAGAAACCTCAAATATCAATCCCCGAGGAAGGAATCTACATGAGTTCATCATGGACACTAGTCTCACTATTCTGAATAAATGAAACAAATCTTCATACTAAAAGACAGGAGATTAAAGATCACACTCGACTCAAGAGGCATTGCGGAATTGGTGGAGAATTGAAGAACCCTTCAGTGAACCTTCTGCAGAGAACTGAATAAACAAATTCATTTTGCTCGATGTCCAAGATCAGTAGTAGATTGGGTGCCAAACTCACTGGAAGAGCAACAAATCTAGGGACTAAAAAGAACACTCAGTTTTGATGCAAAGGAGAAACTATTACTCAATTTGTCAATGCCATCAGAGATTCTTTTGAAGGAAATTGTTTTATATGACTGAAAAATACCTCGCACAGAGTCCTCTGGTGAATCTATGAGCTTATGAAGGTGTGAGAAGAAGGCTCTTCAGCAAAGAAGAGGGGAAGACAGGTAACTCAACAAAAAAGTTGTTCAAGGCTGAACAGAATTTTCAATAGACAGTTGCGCCTACTTAAGTCTTAAGTGGCGACTACTGATTCAAGGAGACCTAATGTCTAACGGACACTTCTCAGACTTTAAGGAGAGCTTCAACTCATGCCAGCACATTCTGTTGACAACTATAAGTCCAAAGAACAATCACTGGCAGCTAAAATAATTTACCCAAATAGAGGTTAAATGATGGGATGGTAGGACGTGCTACCAGACCAACATGTTTCTACCAGAACTTGTCTAGCAAAGCTAAACAAGATCAAACTACAATTGACCTCAACAGGCTCTGAGAAATCACTTTTTCAACCTAGAATTATCAAAATAAGCTGTATGAGATTGAAAGAGAAGATAATGTACGATTGTCCGGTCTACTATAATATGCGAACAGTAGATTATATTTTTAGGCTATATGTTTCTTAAGCCTGAAAATTTGGCAAAAGTAAAGATGAGCAGCTTGCTCCAGCTTACAGTACTAACGAATACTAAACTGGGGCTGTTCTGAACTTCAAAACAGCGGGGAAGTACAAAGAACAACAGATACTAATCCTGATTAATCCTGATAATATTTGTTACTATTATCATTACTACTGCGCATTACGTCTATATTTATTTTTTTTTTAATCTTTGTCGCATGCAGTTATGGATGAAAGAAAGGAAATGATAAAATTGGAATTTAGAAATATATTATTTTTAGTTATGCCACTTAATTATATTTTTTTAATAATTTAACATTTTTTGAAAATTACAAGATTGAATCTTGAAAATTTTAGGAATCGTTTTCAGAATACAGTTAATGCCATTTTTTAATTATATTTTCCTAACACTTAGCAAATTTTCGAGAATTTGAATTTTTGTAGTTTAAGTTTTCCAAAACACTGGAGTTCTTGAAATTTTGACAAGTGTGACGCTTTCCTCAATTATATTTTTCTGATATTTTGTTGATTTTTCAAAAATTTAATATCTTATCAGTAATTTAAAAATCGATATGATTATGATCGATAAAGTTATTTGTTTTTACTTATCATAAAAAGAGAGGTCTAAATTAGAGAGGTCTAAAAAAATTAGCAGTCAGGATAATTTGATGAGAGATGGCGCTAATCGAAATATTAGAAGAAACCGCGATTCAAAAATTTTCCAAATCTTTTATGTTCGCAGATTTGTTACAAAGTTTCAAGTTTAAATATTTATGAAGTATTAAAAGAATATAACAGATAAGAGATAGTATAAAGAAATAGTATAAAGAGAAATATATAAATATAAATTATAAATCGTCCGAGTATTGCGATTTTAAAATTTCTATTTTTATTTTCCTTTCTTAGTCTACATTGTGAGTAATATTATAAACTAAAAAGGGGCAAAACAAATAAATCTAAACACGCATGCCCCAAATATGCTAAAAATTTCGATGTTAAGGCATTCCTGGCATCTAGTACAGATTACAATATGTTTCTGTTAATATATATATTTATATAATAACAAAATATTTTCCTGCAAAGAAACAAATAATTTTTACAAGTTGAATGGATTATATTGATATATCTAAAAAGCTTTTCAGAATGCCTTTTAAATCTTAAAATAGAATTATGTAAAATCGATAAATTTTTATTATTTTGTGTATACGCGTGTGCTAATTTTATACTAATAAAAGTCAACATTTTTCTGCATTCAATTTCTTCTTGTTACATATTTCATGAGTTTACAATACATATCCTAAACTCTGATCGTATACAAAGTTGAATATTGTCTTCTTTTCTTGTAGTGTAAAAACTTATCTAATATTTTTTAACATAAATCCAGTAGTTTCTTGAAACTTCTTTTCTTGAATCAGAATTGTACATTTTATTTCTCATTATCTAAACAATTAAAATTAATATCTATTTATATAATTATTAATTCGAAGAATAATTGTATAAGATTATATTTGTTCTGTACACCTATCCTAAATTGCACAATTCACTTATTGTTAGAGATTATTACATATTGTTCAACTTCGATTGTGATTTCAATAAGCTTGCACTGTATATAAAAAAGAATGGTACTCAATTTTACAATAAATTTAATATCATTGATGTTTTCTACTATCAAAACTTCAATATAATACTTCTCAACTTTAATATATATAATTGTGTGAAGTTAATATACAAGATATACAATGCTAATAAAATCTGTTACGTAATATGTTATGTAATTCATTGCATCTGAGTGTTTCAATATGAACATTTGTGCGCTAATTATTACGTATCAATAATATCCCAACTACAAAAGTATTATATATTCTCCGAGGAATTATAATCGATATAAATATTGCCACATTTCGTATTTTGCCCGACATCGTTAAAAAATATAAATTACAGTATATATATTTTGGGACTAAATATTGTTAACACAACTGAAACGTGTCATATGCTACAATGATTCCTTGAAAAAAAAAATTTTTACGTATTATACATCAATCATTTCGTCAATCGATTTATGCAAAATAAAAAATAGTACTGAGTATCATAAAATATGACTTTAATTGCAATTCGCATTTCTTGTAGATACTCTCATTTGATTAGCTTGCTTTTGCGAATCGCTGTCATCATCGCTACAATCCTCATCGTGTGTATGCGTAACATTACGTGGCGTTTCCGGTCTCGCATGTGGAATTTGATTATTAAAATGGTCCACGTATAAATTCTTCTAAATAAAAAGAAAATATGGAATACATTATTGAGAGTTTTGATACTAATTAGTTAATATCTGATTATCTGACGGTGATGTTCTTATAAATACTCACAGAAGAAGGCCGATTATGTTCTTCTTCCTCGTCTGCCAGTTTAAACGTTCTTGAACGACTTATCATTGGCGTTTCCATAACAAACCTTTGTTCATGTGCTACTGTACTCTCATGAGGCATCTGAAAGCATAATAAAGAGAGTTGATGATTGTCTGACATAAATACAATTTGAATAAATCATCAAGTATGCCATACAACTTACCAGCATAGCAGGCGCTCTGAACATATATGAAAAGGGATAATAAATCAGATTCAAGAAAGTCGCCGCGTACAGATCGGCGTACCTTACGACTTGACTACTAAAAAATGTTTGTCTACTTCCGCTGCGAAATAGGGAACCCATCATTCCGTAAGCTAAATCCATTTTGTGTGTAACATCCCTTATGGACGCACGTAACTTAGAAATATCAGGTTTTTCTTTCGTACTACTGTCTAAATTTCTAAACAAAGTAATTGACGCAATATTAATAAAAATACGTTGCGAGTATTTCGCATAAAGTATTTCTTATCGATTATACTACTCACTTATACATTTCCCCGAGCATAACGTCTAGACTTTGTAATTCGGCGAACAATTGACACTTGTCGGTCCAAACGTGTAACTCCTGAACCAACTCTGGGACAATTAAAAATGTTCTCCAACCCCTAATTTTCTTACTCTTTAAAATATCACCAAATATATGGTCACCAACATATAACACATCTTTTCCTTTTGCACCGATCAATTCTGTAAACACGTCACACGAGCCTCCCGAGTACACTTCCCCTGTTTTAATAAAAAATCAGAAGGATTAAAAATTTCACTTGTAACTAAGCAAGAAAGAGTTTTCTAAATTACATTTGCTTGAGTTTTCGAAATTATATTTGCTAAAGTTGCTTTTTTTATTACCTGTGTGAAGTGGTCCTTTGTGTGTACCAAGTTTTAAAGCGCCTGTTTTCGTATCCACTTGTCGTAAGATTGTTCCTTCTCCGAAGAACAACGGCTTTCTAGCATCTACCACAATTGTATCAAAATAGGTTTTCCAATTTCTATGCGGTTCGTCAGGCTGAAATGAAAGTAATATGTTAAAAATCTAATTATATTTAGTACATATTTGTGTAAATATGTTTCATCGTGAGTATATTTTTTGCATTTAATAAGTGAGAGAGATATTATCTTATAAATAAAAAAATTCTCATGAATATACAGATTTTATTCTATTCTAAGTTAAATAACTATAAAGGATCAAAATTTTATTAAGATTATAATGTAAATTTATTTCGAGGCTTCTTCAAATTATTAATTTTCGTATAAGGAAAATATAGCATGTTAATTTGTTTAAAGCAATTAATTTTAAGAATGTTAACACATGGAATTAGAGAAAACGTACCCGTGCACCGTGTGGAAAATCGAACAAATAAGTCATAATTTTGTCCGTGAAAACGTAATCGCTGTTAGTTAATAAAAATACTTTTGCTCCACTTTCTCGGATTCTCGTAAGGAACATAGGCAACCTATCGTCCTTCTTTACATATTCATCTAAGTTCTCAATAGTCTTCGTTTTCAAGTCACCATGAAGGTGTATCCAATCTACCGCGCTTCGGACGTCCTGAAATATACTTTTGAAGCTCATGGTGAGCTCACCTTCTTTTACTCCGGTCCTTTCTCTGGTATATTGTGGTGAATTTGTGAAAAAGTCTATCAGACACGCCAGCAAATAGGTCTCCGGTAGATTGAACAAGGTATTGAGCACGTAAACTCTGGACTCATCTAATTGTAGAAATTTATTTGGATAAAGCTCGTAGACCTGAGAGCTGAAATAAAACAGATAAAGTAGAGAGAGAGAAAGAGATAAGTGAATATAAGCTGTGTGCAAGAAAAGCACAAGTATGTTATTTTTATCCCTTACTGTTTCAAGAACTCGAAACCGTGGACACAAACTAAGATGTTCCCATAAGCATCTACTTTCAAGAGATTCCCGTGTAAGGTGTCGAACCATAATCCACGAACGGGAAAACTAGGATCGTATTCGAAGGCTTTGATTTCCTGCGGATATCCCAGGGACACTAGACGATCCTTAAGCAGATTGAAGCCCAATTGCTCATACTGTGGCGACTTATATTCTAAAATGTTTCATACATATAATACAATTTCGTTTATCTCAACTTTTCTTCTAAAAAAAGGGGAAAAACGTATTACGACATAATTACCTGCTAACGTATAATCCATATCGAAACCATAGAATTTGATGTTCTCCAAATGAAGACTCCGATTGACGAAGATCCTGCGAGAAGTGATTCATCGATTGAGAAACAAATTAATTATTAACATAGATTTATGATGGTTGTAATTTATAAAAAGCAATCAATTTGATTTAATGAGGAAAAGTCAGCGAGGCCTATTGGCGAGGATTTGTCGTGGTGAAAAACTCGTTTTTTTTTTTTCAGAACTTTTCTATTGATGGAGAAATGATAATTGTGGTAATCATCTCGGAATCAATTTCTCGTTCGTATTGTATGTCACTTTTTGAAGTAGCAGTTTTTTTGTTACGATAAAGATGAACTACGTATTTAACGTGTCAGACAAATCACAATACTAATGAAGCTTTGGTAATCGAGTAACAAAAAACTGTCCCTTCTCTCTAATTTATTTCTTTTCTTATTCTTTTGTTAACTTACATTAATTTTTGCGTGCCAAAGGAAATATATAAAAATTTACTCTACTTTCACAACGAAATGGTTCTTTAAATCGCGAAAAATTCTACTGTTAGTTTTAAATTAATTAATTTTCATTTTTATTTATATATTTTTTATAAGGCATGATCAAAAAACTTTCGTTTGGACTCGGTAAGCAGATAAGTTAAAGATATTGAAGGATAATTTCGTAGATGTTAAAATAATCGTCTCATTGACAAACAAGGTTGAAGATGTGGTAGATCTGTTGTCTATTGCGTCTATTACAAAAATACAATACAGCCTGCTTCACGTCCGATTAGAACCTACATCTTTTTAGTATCCTTTTCAGCGAATCAAAGAAGTGAAAAGGGGAGAGGAACTGTAAGGAGGGTGTATCAGGGAATAAACGTTCTGGCAATTTCAATGAAGAGTTAATCTTACTGCACGACAACGTGCTCTCATGTTGCCAAGTCGTAAAGGACAAATGGAAGACCTTGGATCACCCTCCTTATGATTTAAACTCTCCCCTTGGGATTTTCATTTCTTCGGTCCGTTACAAAACTGAAAGAACATAGATTCCAGTCGAACGATGACGTAGGCTGTATTGAATTTTTGTACGCAACAGACAACAGATTACCAAAACCTTTTTCGTCAGTGGGATTTGTCTTAACACCTGGGAATTACTTTTAAATATCTTTAACTTAAATTATTGCTTCTGAATGGAAACTTTTTGATCGTTTTATATTTATAATATCTCGTCCTCGGCAATTCAACTCAGTGTTCACTTTGTCTAATGTGTCAAATTCAATTTTGATGAGATCAAGCGTCTTTCTCAGACATCGCTTCTGTGAAAGCTCGTGCACAAGGAGCGATTGTTCTTGCTACACTGTATGATTAAATTAATTATCTCGAAATACGTGAAGCCACAAAGACTACGTTACTTATCACTCGAGGCATTCGTGTCGAAAATTATGCATTTAAAGTTGAGACACACTTTCGATGCAACTTTCGAATATCGGCAGACACATTCCGCAACGATTTTCTTACAGTGCTAATTACGATCAAACATAGAGCGCGGAACGTCCAACATAAACGTTTAATTTCTCTATTTCGTAATCTCGATCATAAAAAATTGTTTAATTCCTTGGATTTTCTTTATCATTACCAGTATGATAAAAAAATTTTAATCTTTGACAATAAGAGATCATGAAGTTAACATCGACATAGAATGAGTATTCCAATCAGAAAGCCAAAAGATCGACATACATGTAATAGAGAAATATCTTTTATACTTTAGATAATTAGCAATTCACAAATAATTTAGAAGAGAATAGAAAAATACGTGAAAAAAATAATTTCCGGAGATTTCAGAAATGTAAACAGCTTTTTAATATCTTTAGAAATTGCACTTCGCACTTTCCGATCGCGCCTCACTTAAATTGATGACAATCTAAAATAAAGCATGCACATATTTTTGTTTTATACATATCGCTCTTCCGGTATTGACTAGAAATGTTCACGTTTCCACTCTGCTTACGTAGGTCGTTTAATTCCTGCTTTCTTTTCGATTCTGCATCAGTCGGATTTTCTCCTCGTAAGTCATTTTATTCGAATTTTTACGAATCTACATGAATAAAATCGAGAACGGTTAACTTACTCATTCTGGACGCACTGACGCGAATTTACAAAATTCGCAGTTAGCGAGGTGTCGTCGTTTGCATCCTTCAGCCACATTTTTTTCGCGAAATATCAACTAATCATCAGTACCCTGCGATTTGCTTTTACGTCCAGTAACAATGCAATAAAGCCATTAAAGAGATTGGAATAAAAGATAGTCTAGAAAGAACTCTGAATTTCCGATAATATATATGATAAATGTGATATAATATAAAGATGGTAGTAATAAATATATATCGAGTTAATATAAAATGTGTGTTGTAAGAGCACAAATAGCTCGGTCGACCTACGCGTTCGTAGGAATTCTTGTTTCTTTTACATTCCGCATTTATTCCCTTAAAGTATAAATATTAAAATCATCTTGTACAATAGCTATGCAAATTCACAATAGAGTGACGTAAGATTTCCTTATTATTATATTCACGTATGACTTCACATACAGAGTTACAAATTAAAATAAAATTCCATCTCGAGTTCTGGTTTGAAAATTAGATCGTCTGAAACGGATTTTACGATGAAAATATTGTCACAACAAAAAGAATCGTTTAACGTGCTATTGATAACGCCGAGTCAGTGAATACACTTTTGACTTCTCATTAGCATCACTCATGTTTTCTTCAGAGACTGCGAGAAGAAATCAAGGAAACAGTCTTAGGTCGCAAAGAGGTTGTTTTTTTTATCCAAATTTTACAAAAACCTCCAAAGAAAATGTCGCAATAATAGTTAACAAAACACGCGAGTACAAAGAGAGAACGTGTCTTCTCTTTAAAAGCTCCCTTACAAAGCTTTATACAGGACACTCTTCACAACAAAATGCTTTGTTCAGCAAATCGGTTCTGAGTCACAGAATATCACTGACTCTCAATGACACACGCGTGGATGGAAACTCGCATTACTGCGATGTAACGTAAGTCAGTTCGAAGTGAACGAGTGTGAAAGGCGTTGCTTTGACAGTGAAAGAAAAAGAACGACGACCGACGGTGACGATGCTGCTCGCTCAATGACCAAACGTCAACTGGTCCGTGGTGAGCCGCCGGAGTCGATTAATACGCAACGGATGGGAGCTAATTCATCGTCTTCCGGGCACAAACCTCCCCTAATCTGAAATGATCGCATGCAGGACGGTTGTTCAAGTTCTACCAACGGCTAGATCAGACCACAGTTCTATATATTTGTGTTTGCTTAGATTTTCTTGTTATATGTAGAATTCCTCTCGTAATCACGACAGCGATCGCATGTTCATTACCGAAAAGCAAACGAAACGTGCTCTCCCTTGCTCTTCTCATTTCCTCCGTTTTCTTTCCGACGAGTACACAATGCAAGAAGGAACTTGTTCCTTTTCTTCCCCCTTTTTTCACGTCGATATCGGAGGTGGTTCCGTGAACTTTAACGCGAACAATAAACGGTTAACGGCTCACGCGAATCCATCCAGTGCGCCAGGTGAGTCATATCACCTTGTGCTTGGTACACGCGTGAGAACTTGGCCGTATCCAGTCTAATTTTAGATTTCTGAAATTGTCGATTTCGACCCTAGACATATGTTTGCATGTGTGAACTTTAAGCTCGACACGGTTCACGTTACCGTATGCACGGTATGCGGTGTTCCACCCGTCCGACGAGTACGAGCAGAATTCGAGTATATATGCGATTAAAATATTTGTATGACTCAATCGAATTTATTGGTAAAAAATGTCAATATTTTTATCAAAGAATAATTTACAGAAAAGAGAAAAAATATATATGTAATTATTATATTAATAATAATTATTATCATTAACAATATATTTCTATATGTAATAACAATAAATTATATCATATACACATATATATATTGCTTTCTCTCATAAGATTATTAAAGAGTTTCTAATAGAGCTATATATTTCTATTTCTTCTTTGTGGTATATTGTGGCTGGTACGACGAGTTCGATCATGTACCTTGATATCTATCTATCTAAGGATATCGAAATGTCCCGATCAATTTCACGTAATCTTGTTAGTAGTTCCTAGTCCCTAGGACGATCTTCTTAGATGTCCTATCTCGCTCCACGGATTTTTAGTTATGTCGGTCAAAGCATTGCACAAGAGGATGTGAAGAATGTAAGTTATGGCTGAAAACGCACCGTTTGCACTTTCACCAATATAATTTATTCGCGGTATCTACCGCGCGTCTACGTTACGTCTGCGCATAAATTTATTTCAATAAATAATTTGCTTGACATTTGATCACACGTGTCGTACGGAAGACGGGGAAATTTGGATCTTCCTTAGAGATTTAAACTGACCGTTATTCTTCCGACTCGGCAATCTATATAGATAGAAGAAACCATAGAAAATCTGACAGATACCTACATATTATTCTTAATTGTTAATCCCTCCCTGTACTCAATGTCAGACATTAGCCGAAACTAATAGTTGATAAACATTGATAAAGCGTTTATGGAGCAACACTAATAACGACATGAATGAAGTGCACGCACTTTTACTATTGCGACGTGGAGCTCCTCACGTTGCCAGAAGAATCTGCCAGTGATTCGAAATAAGTTGTGCATGTTGCATAAGTTTTTAATTGTTACTTTTATACGTTCACAGTGGATAAAGATGGCGATTACGGACGAATGACCGCACGCATACCGTCCTAAAGAAAGTACATTTTACAGCAGTGATTAGAGTTTTCAAAGAGAACATCTTTTAACATATATCTTACATTTAAATCATAATTTTTCTAAGTTCTTGGTACCGTAATATTTACATGATAAATGTTATAATTCAAAGATTTTCAAGAGAACGTTTTCAATCACTTTACGTGTAAAACATTTTATTATTATTAATTTGATTACTAATTACATTAATATAATGCTGGGAGAATTTTTTAGATTGAGAATCTCTATGTGCCAAAGATCAACATGTGTTAATTGTTGTAAAAATCATCTGTCAAATGTTGCCTAATATTCTTTCGAGGACTGAACTTTTATCACGCGTATTTTTTTATTATATTAGTAATTGGCAACGCAATTCTTGTGAAGCAATACTTTAATTATGTTACAACGTCAATTGTCGTATTTCTGCTGAATGAAGAAACTTGTTTGCATCGCTGGAAATTTTTAGTTACCTTATCGCAACTGACTCACAAAAAGCATTGACAGTTCTTGGTTCAACAGATTACGATAAACACGCAATACAGTGATGAAAAATGTCCATGCGTAGAGATATTAGTTTCTTATGAAATCCTTACATCGTGTTGTTACATTATAAATATATAATTGATAATATATAATAAATAATCTTCTCGCTATTATTTATACGCGTCATATGTAAATACGAAACTGAATAGACACATACCAAAAATCATTTACAATATTTATTATACGTATGTAAATTAATTTTGTTAATTCTATATTAATTCTACATGTAAAGAAACAGATTTGCCAATTTTTTAACAATTTTCTGATTTTCTAGTTATTAATTTTAAATAGTAAATTAATTTTATAACTAACTTTATGCATATATATTTGTGAAAAAAAAGAAAGAAAAAAGAGAGAGAGGAAAGAAAATATAAAATAGTAATTTCTAAATATACTTATATTTAAATAATTTCGCTGAATAGCCATGGGTATCGTGAGAATTATAAGCAATGCTGGGAACAATTAAATGCGATAAAATAACTGTTATTGGCACAATGAAATTCTAAGAAAGATTGCTAAAGTATCTCGTTGTAGTGTCACACGAAACTCTTATTATCTAATAATTGAGTTGCCATTGAATGCGGTAATCTATCGTGATTATTCTCTCTATATATAGATTAGTTTCCTGCATTATTCTCTCGCATTACAGTATGTAATGACAGAATAGCGAGTACGTCGCATTCTTGAGGTATTTGTAGAAAGAAAGATAAGGCACAAGTGTAATAGTTATTTCCGTCATCTTCAATAAAGAGACGATGAATTGTCGTACTTAAGGAGATGCCTTCGATCTTTAAGTTTGGCACTACTTTACTGTCTGACACGAGACAATAAATTGCATTCTAGATGCAAGAATAAATCGATCATTGGCTTAAAGAACGTCGCAATTACTCAAGATGCTCAAAAGATTATACATTCAAGGAATATAGCAACTACAAAAAATCTATTTTTCAAAAATCTATTCTTGTTTTCTCCACAAGCGACATAATGGTTATCCTGCATAAAGTAAGGTAAAGAAAAAGCAAACGAGATGAAAATAGTGCATTTAATATAACGCGTTCACACAAGAGAAAGAGGAATTGTTTGACGAACTAAAGTCAGTTAAGCTTTGTCTAAGTTTTTCTCCTTTTAAATCGTGATCTTTTGATGTGCAAGTGGATCGCCGAATCTGCGAATGTGCCAACGATAAAAGTTGCGAGTTTTATACAGCGGAAGTTGCCGGATTCAAAGTAGTAATCGATCGCGAGCGATGCCTCGAGAGAGGCGTATCTCGGTCTTCGCATCAACCCCGTTACACGAGCACTGCAGATCATTGTGCGGTAAGCGTGCGCACATTATCGAGAGATGCGACGCGTGCATGTATCCTCGGTTTCCCGGACCACGTGAAAACCTATATTTTCCCCAACGAAATCGATGCGAAATTCTAATTCCAGGACCGTCTAGCGAGAACCGAAAGGATTACCGTCACAAGTTCGTGTCACTTCGAGAAATTCCTTTTCAACAGATATCATTGTTTTCGTACACGAAGATAAACGAGTGACCGAAAATATGCTGTCGCCAGTATAAACATTGATTTCAATAGCGTCGGGAAGCAATCACGCGTGTCGCAATATTTTACAGGATGCCTTTGGCACTAGGAAGTGGCGTGACCGAAACGTGAGGTAAAATGAGTTAAAATTAGGTTGAAAATTTTACGTTACTGACCCGAGGCCAGATTCTATAATTGGAATAAGACGAAAGGTTTGCTGGTGAACAGGCGGGGTGAACTGTCTTGCATGTCGGCCGTCAAAGCCGCCTTATCAAGTATTAATAACACCGCGTCCTGACCCGTCCCGCTTTTACGCTGGCTTAATTTGCAGAATCCTAGATTTACCTGTGCCCCAGTTCGCGCTTATCACTGCGGGCGCCGTGCATGCCTTCGATGTAGCTGTCCAGGTCTTGGTCGCTACGATCGTTCCTGGTCAGTCCTACGTTAAGGCCGAGCATGGTACGATGGATCGATTCCTCGGGGAATACGTTCGAGTCATCCGGAAATCGCACCCTCGGTCCTGCACCGTGAAATTCGAGTCGTCTTCGTTGCAATTAAAGGGTTCAGGATGGTAATAAAATAAGCCCACGATTCGTAAGATCCGTATCTTCGCGTGGTGTTCTTGACAATAAAAGCAGCGTGAAATAGAACACGTTGAATTTACGAGCGCAAGTCTACGGAGCCCAGACTCCGACATAATTGAGGTAGGACGAAAGATTTCGCGTGAAATAAACTGTCCAACGTTTGGTATCCAATCTGGTATTTAAATGGATTTTACGGATTGTGGACCATTGCGTTGAGCCCTTTAATTCGTCTCCGAAGAAGTTACTTAGGAAAGAATAACGGCCTTGCGCGTTAATAATTGGCGAGATGTTTTATTATATTAGCACACGCGGCGTATCTCCAAGTACCATTTATCGCGTAATATTTTCCAACGTGAACTAAGATCTGATCGCATCTCGACAGAGACAGATTAGATATATTAACGCTTAATGTCCATTTTTACCAATACAGATGAACTTTAATCTCGGTAACTTACTTCTTTCAACTTTTCCTAGTTTTAAGAATTAAAAAAAAATCACAAGTTAATTAAATTACTTAATAAATTATTAAACTGAAATTAAAGTTAATCTGCATTGATAGAAATGGGCGTAAATCAATCGTGGAGCTCGATCGAAAATTCGGAAAAGCGCTACAGAGAAAGCGACGCGTGCGTGCAACAACATAGAAAAAACAAAGAAGAATAATTACCAACAGCGTTGCAAGTCGTAATGACCACGTCCACATTTCGCTGAATCATTGCGCAAATTACGTCGCGAAAACTGATCGCCGTTCACGTAGGTCCTTCGTAGCCCTTGACTTCCGTCCCGCACGAGCGGTAATGTCGTAATGACGGGATGGTATGACAACTTTCGCCCGTGAATCCACGAACAAACAACGCGATTCGCGGTCTGACAAAGTCTGAGAGGCGATAAGAACACAGCGGATCAGGCAGGGGTCAATCGCGTGACGAAAGTGACGGAGAAGGCAGGATAATCGCGGCTTGCACGATACGTTGCAATTCTCAATTTCTCTTTTTCTTGCACGGACGCGAAGTCACGAATCTCTCAAAAGGCGAGAACGAGCGAACGAGAATGAAGCAAGGTTTCTGCCGCAGTAACAATGCACCTTCGTTCGATGTACTATCATTAGCCTTGAAAAACGAGAGAATGATATATGTATTTCAAAATCCGTATCAATAGTACGTGTCCGGACGTGTGTTTCTTGAAACGTGCTGTATCTTGATGTTGCTTTCAGCAGAGATAACGGTAGACACATGTCACCTTCGTTGTTTTTAAATATAAAGGACTTACATTATATTACAAAATTTCCTTCGATCGAATTTTCTTGGCTTTTATAATTTTCTAATTTAATTAAATGGTTATATATTTGCGCGGAGAATTTAATAGCAACTTATTTTAGAAGATTTAGTATAAACTTCATAAGTTATGTGGCGATCCGAACGAGCCGAAGACCCGAGTTCAAATCCGACCAAGATCGTCGGTTTTTATTCGATCGCCTCTTGGAAAGACAACGGCAAACCATTGTGAATATATTCCTCCCTGATATAAGGTAGCAGTTATGTCAGTAATGTGGCAGACCTTTGATGGTATAGGTTTGCCTCATATAGTTATCACAGTTCGCTGCGATAATACTGCGGTGTAGAAAGCAACGGGAAACTACCACACTATCTTCCCATGAAAACTAATGAAGTAATATGTAGTGTTACTTTATTAGTCACCACACGTCGAACACGACGTTAGCTGATGATGATGATTAGTATAAACAAAGGCTGCAGATGATGCAGCCTTCTACATTGTTTTTTTTCTTTTCAGTAATTTACGATTTATAACGCAAAATCTTTTCCATGTTTTTTCTTCAAATATAATATTATTGTATTAAGAAATATTTTACACACTCTCTTTTGAGATTATTTTTGTCACAGATGTATTTGTGTACATTTCGCGTCACATTAGCCATGGAGAAAGAGGATGTCGGGCAGCTTCCCGAAATACATTGCAACCGAAGTGTGTATCATTTAAACAAGTTATTTTCGTGCAGTATACATGGATTCCTTTCCGAAAATGCGTACATTACATCGGTATTTTTGATGACGTCTAACTACATCTTGCAACTATTAGAACGGATTATTAGTCTGAAAATATTCCAGAAATCTATTTATATCGATATAGCATAGGTTACTCCTCTTGATTAAAATCATCGCGAAATAAAATTTTAAGCAAATGTTCGAAAAACATGTGTGTCGATCGATAACAAAAATCTGCTTCAATAATTTCATAAAGTTCAGTCAGCAATAAAAACAACGCAAACGTTATAGAAAAAATTCAAGTATTTACTACGATTATGTGTGTAAAAACAAACGTTATTTTTTATTCTCACTTACATATACCTCACCATTTATGTAGCAAAGAGATATATTATATAAGAAAATAAAAGTTCTCAGACATTTGTTAATACGATTTATTTTATTTGGACAAATGCACTCTGCTTATTTTTTTCTGTTTTTCAAAATTCGAAATGTATTCAGCGTCGCTCCCAGACGAAATCGTGTTTAAATATTCACGTGGCGTGATTGCTGCGATTAAAAAATATAAATCTAATTTATAACTTATATTTAATTTTATTTATAATTAATATAATTAATATTTATTTCTACTTATATAAATATATATCAAATGTAACTTAAATTGTTTCAGTATTTAACATCGTGTTGAATTTTTAACACATAACTTATTATTCACCTGATTTTATTTAACATCAAACTTTCTTTATGCTGAACATTTTTACGCTCTGAAAAAAACATAGCTTCCAATCGTTGATGTGCGAATATCTAGAGCGCGGAATTTACATTCATTATCCGAACATCTAAAACGCTATCTCAAAAGCTTCAAACTTGTGACGATACAAAGACAGGTGTACACAGGTGATAAGAAGCGCATTCACTAACCTTTGGCTGGCCTGTCGGTACCACTTCTTGTTACCACTCGGATCGTTGTCATGCGGCGTATTAGGCCCTGTGTTCTCCTGATCTCCGTGCGCATTGCAGTTTTCAAGCTCCATGATTAGCTGCAAACGCAATTTACATTCAGTGAGAGCTTTTCTTTGAACACTTAACGTTACCATGCGTGCATGTGTGTACGTACTTATACATGTGTGATTATTAATGATTAGAAGATAATTATATTATATATGATTAGATATAATTATATATGATTAGAAGATAATTAATATTAGAAGATAAATAAAGATTTATCAGACTTTTAACAATTAATTCTTAATAACAAGTTAAATTTGGGATCAAGAAAGCTCTCCCAGCGAGTACGAAAGCTCTTTCAGCTATAACTCGAAGACTCGGGTTTTATTTAAAAAAAAACGAAAACGGAAAATCTACCACATAATGATTACCCGTTGTTTACCGATATTTCGCGTTTGTTTTTCGAGTGCGCGGTGCGTTTTGCCGCATCGCACGAGATCGAACGTTTTGCAAACGTTTTCTCGACGTGGGAGAAGCAAAATGTAATAAAAACGAGCGTATCGAGACCGGCGACAGGCTCGGTTTCCGGACAGGCGAGGGAATTGCCTCGCGATTTACGATCCGCCCGCCGTGAACTCCGGTGATCGATATCGCGTGTCACCGCGAAATCCGAGCTCGACGCAATGATCACCAGGTTTCGATTTTCAATCTCTCCAGACGGCGAGAAGATACTCGGCTCACCGCCGCATCGCAATCCCGCAATCGGCGCGGATATCAACGGCGTTATCGTCGGAATTGCAAGATCGGCGTGAAACTCCTCGACATGAAAATTCGAAATTGGAGCGAATGTTGCTCAAATATTATACTCGGTGTATTGTTTCAGCGAAAAAAGTGTGGAAAAGAGACAAACAGCTTTTCGTTATTTTTTTCATACATACACACACACACACGCGCGCGCGCGCGCGCGCACGCTGTCAACGTAGGTTAACACGAAAATAATCATTCATTCTCGCACCTCGTCAGCAAGCTCCCTTATTGTTTTTACCATGGAGCACGAATACGAAAGTTGACTCGGTCGTGATGCTATGAACTGTCATTTGAAGTTTGACCAATTGGCCGATCAAACCGCCGCACCCTCCCCCGATGCAGCTTCACGGCGTACTGAGGTCAATTCTCTGAACTGCAGCGACCTCGGGCGACAGGTGTGCCAATCGGCCGCCGCGAAAAGTCCCCAGCGCGAGCGCGATACGCGATCTGCGCGACGTGCGGGAAAAATTTGGCGTCTTTGTGATTGGAAATCAATCGGGGTAATAAATAATTAGTTATTCGTGGAAAAACGGATTTGCGAGGGCGAACGAGAGTGGCGCGTTTCTTATCGTGGCGGCCATTGCTGGCGCGCGAAAATGCAAATCGGAGTAGATAATTGAAAATGTAATCTAAAAAATTGAATATGTAATCTAGATTATATACAGAAAGAAAGAAAGTCATTTCATGCGAAAGATGCATCTTTCGAATCGAGAAATGGACATTTTTATTATCTTTTCTAAAATGACAGCGCAGGTCGCGTGATCGATTTCTCGACGAAAGTTTGCACATCGCGATGTTTCGATTCGTAGCACATAGGCATGTATATCTTTGAAAAAAAATGCGCGCGTAAATATGTAATCTAATAGCGAATTCAGAGACTTGCACGAGTGCGCACCGAGTGTGAACAAAGGTTCGTTCATAGTCAATTTTTATATTTAAAGATTATTTTAAATCCTTTTTTAAATACTCCTCAAATAGTAAAATGATGATCTGTACAGCATTAGAACTGATCGTTTTATTGGCTGAACATTTTTGGAAATGTTAAGATGATATTTAAACATAAAAATTGACTATGAACAAGCCTTCGTGCACATTCGGTGCGCACTAGTGCAAGTGCCCGAATTCGCTATAAGTTATTTCGTAACATCACTCGTGTCGCCTTCGAAGGTCGATACTCGACATGAACCACGCTCTTTTTCTTCGTAGGTTTCTTTTTTTTTTCCTCATCCGAGTTACGCGTTTAGTCGTAGCTCCTCGAAGTCGGGAAAAAAGTTCGATCGATACAAATCATTAATAATGAATGCAATAATTAATGTAAAAGGGAGACACATACGAGAGCGGACGAGGAATCGATCCTAGGAAATTGCGCTCGTTCTTTCATATCTTCGCACACACTCACACGCAATCGGACCATAATACGCATCGCGCGGCAAAGAAGGGACATTACCTCCCCTCCACGTTCTTTTCAAGAATACACGCGAGCAAAGTCACGAGCTCTTCTCGAAAAATTACTCGAACGAGATTGGTTTCACGCGTGCAGGGGGTGCGGAGGGACGAAGCGGGTCGAAGAAAGGTGCGTCGAATCCTCTTCCTCCTCCTCCTCTTCGGATTAGGCAGCATGCACGGGGGGGGGGGGGGGGAAGGAGGCAAGACAATTCTGCGCGACGCAGAACTCGAAGGACGGACGAGGGTGGTAAGCGACGAGAGAACGTAATTAAACAAAATGATGCACCTGTCGGATGGTCGAGGCGCGAATAACGCGCGGCGCACTCCGACCCGTGGAAACGCCGCCGTCGGCGACGGCGGCGAGCGAGCTCGTCCGTGGCGCCGTGCGTGACCCGTCGTCGCTCCGTCGTCGTCGGCCGAGCGCCGAGATCCACGGTGCAGCGGCGGTAGTAGGAGTAGCAGTAGTAGGAGGAGAAGAGAAAGGAGGTAAAAGCCCGTGCCTCGCGACCCTCGCGAGCCTCCACCACGCGTACGCGCCGCTTATCATCGTGACCCGCCGTCGTCGTCGTCGTGGTCGCTGGCGACGAACGGATGACAGCCCGTCGCCGTCGCCGTGAACGTCAAACGATTACGTCGCTCGGTCATTGCGTATTGCGTAAAACTAATCCGATTTAGGCGGTGACCTCGCTGTTCCGTGCACCCCTCCGGCCCCTCCGTCTCGCCCGCGACTCGGCGACGCATCTTCGCGGGCCTCCACCGGGGATCCACCGTTGTCGCGTCGCAGTGAGATCGCTTCTGACGAGGAAGAAGGCAAGGGGAACGGAACGGGGGAGAGGGAGAAGGAGAAGCAGAAGGAGGAGGAAAAGGGACCGACGCGATAGGGACACGCAGTCTCCTCTCGCTGCTCTCTCGGCTCACGGTACGCTCCTCTCGCGAGAGCGATGCGTTGTCGCGCGGTGCGCGGATCGCGCTGAGAAGTTACGCGACGCGTCGCCTCGCGTCGCGCGGCCCAACCCACTTTTCACCTGTTCTGGCCGTTCGCTTGTGCGCCCGACCGCGAGCTGTGTACCCGCGGTGATACTCGAGCATCGAGGTATATTTCCCCAGCCAGCGTATCCGGAGTATCCCGGGTGTCGCGTCGCGTCGTCCCGCACGCCGCTTCGCCTCGCCCACTGCGCCTCGAACTCGCTTGTGGAACCGCTCGCTTTGCGGGACTGCTCTCGCGCACGTCGTAGCGCGTCCACATAACCTTTAAGCCAGCGTCGAAGACGTCGTCCGTTCCTCGCCACAGCCAGAGCCTCGTCGTTGGAACTGCCGCGCCGCGCGATGCGCCGACCGTCGTCGTCCCCGGTGTGCCTCCGTCGGCTTCGCCTCGCGGCGACCCGACGCTGAACGGACGACGATCCGCGCCGAGGACGCAGCCTTCACCCGCCCTTCATACACCCTCCTCTCTCCCGCCCCGCGTCCGCGAGTCCTCGTTTGTCGCGCTGCGCTCCGCCTCCGCGAGCACATGCACTACGTGTTCCTCGTGCTGTACTTAACGATGTTCAGTTTGATTCTGTTCTGTATATTTCTGTTCTCGCGGGTCGTGATCTCGAGGATACAATCTGTTCTGTACCTTTGAGTTTTTTTTTCACTGTTAATAAATTCAGTTTGTCTCGCCACTCAACACGGTGTTTTGTGTTTTTATTTCGTACACACTCGCACACGTACCGCTTCCATCCCCCCATCACTCTTCCTCACACCTGCCGATTCTGCACAGATTCTCATACCCTCGTAAGTATGCATCGTAGAGGAGAATCTCGCGTTGCGATCATCCTTTTTCTCTCGTCGAGCAGAGCGACTTTCTTTTCAAGTGTATAATGTTTTGCAATTTCTCGCTGGGCCAGCCGAGAGTGTTGTCGCGTGCGATTCGCTTCGTTCAACGTTGGTCCTCTAGATTGGCCTGGAGATTCGATTGTTCAAGCGAAACTATCAGTGCGAGAACGAGTAAGGTCAATTTTTCTTTTTCTTTTCTTTTACTTACACAAGAGTATTCCGCAGTCGAATGAGAGGAGCCGACATGACCAACGGTAATCATTTTCTGCCGACTATCGAAGCGATGGTGTACTGAGAGACCGACGTGCGTGGACAAAGTAAATCGAGGAAGTTCATCACAAGTTGAGAAGATGAATAATCAGGCGTTCAGCTTGGCGGAGAGGCTCATACCGTCGACCTACGTGCAGCAGGGCTTGAACGCCAAGAAGTCTCGCGAGAACCTTATACGGCACTTTATTGAGCATGTAAGTTTTATATCCATCTCTGTTGTATCTATGTAATTTAATTTCAATCTCGGTTCAACTTTATCTTCTTCTAATTCTAATGGCTTTCTATCAATGTAGATCTTTTTTAGAACTAGGAAAAGATAAAAAGCAAGGTAAACCGAGACTGAAGTTAATCTACATTGGTAAAAATGGGGCAAAAAATAATCTTTGCATGAAACAAACTCTGTATGTATGTCTTGCAATGTGGTTTTCTGAAAAACAGCGAAAATGGCCAGAAGAGGGTTGGGACGACGCAACGATAGAGGCGTTTCTGTCGGATCTGTCGCAGATGGACAGCAACAACTTCCCCTCGAATTGCAGCGTCGGCGAACGTGAGGCGAGGATCGTGTCGAACATTGTCGCGAGACGACACTTTCGTATGGGCCATGGCATAGGTAGATCCGGCGATCTAGAAGAAGTACAACCGAAAGCTGCTGGTAGCAGCTTAATGTATAAATTAACTAACTCCTTAGTGCTTGAAGTTATACGATATATGGGTAAGGAGGCACGCATGAGATGTACATGTAGTCTAGAGAATGTAAAACATTTCACGTAGATTTAATAATTGCGCAAAAGAAATTAATTTATGATTAAAAATGGCAGAGAAGAATTACGAATCTTGATGTTAGGTTGATCAGAAAAGTTTAACTTTGCAGTTTATTTCTTTGGTTTTTTTTTGGCTGGTCCTTTTTATTTCATTAGGCATCTGACAGAGATATTCTCGATCCTAGGAGTGAAGAGTATAGCGGGTTGCTTTCTGTCACCAATGGCTACAGGAATGAGCCTAGTTCTATGTATGTTAACGCTTAAACAAGACAGACCACGAGCAAAATACGTCTTATGGCCTAGAATTGACCAAAAGTCTAGCTTCAAGTCTATAATCACGGCCGGATTAGAGCCTATTGTTATTGAGATGCAAATAATAGGGGACGAATTAAAAACCGACATGCAGAGACTCGAGGCTCAAATGGCAGCTTTGGGTGAGAGCGTTGCCTGCGTACTTACGACAACCAGTTGTTTTGCGCCCAGAGCATGCGACTCTGTAGACACGATTGCAGCCCTCTGCAGCCAATATAACATACCGCATCTGGTGAATAATGCATACGGGTAAGCGAAGGGATGCATGATATTTTTATGTACATTTCTAGATCGATATCTTGACACTAAACCGCATCCCCGGCTCTAGATCTAGAATTTTTATTCGGAAATCATTGAATGTTGATTTTAGTTGCAAGATATCGAGGTGTATTCCGATTGAAAACGATTTTACTAAATGTATTGCACTATATTGCTAAAAGCTTGCAGAGCACAAGATGTATGCATCTTATACAAGAAGCGTCGAGAAAGGGTCGAGTAGATGCTTTCGTTCAAAGCACGGACAAGAACTTTCTAGTTCCAGTGGGTGGTGCCATTATAGGCTCCTTCGACAAGAATCTCCTAGATCGCATATCGAAAATGTATCCAGGACGTGCAAGCGCGAGTTCCGTGATGGATGTGATGATAACGCTGCTGAGTCTTGGAATGGCAGGGTACAAACAATTGATTGCTCAACGTAAGGAAATGTATTCTTACTTGAAAGAAGAATTGGGAAAATTAGCAACAAGGCATGGGGAAAGGTTGTTAGACACTAAAGGCAATCCAATATCTATGGCTATGACTCTTCAGTGTCTGAGCCATCAACACGACAACAAACAAGTTACTATGTTAGGATCAATGCTATTTCTGCGTAATGTTAGTGGTACTAGAGTAATAACGACCACGGATTCTAAGCACATTGTCTCACATAAATTTGAAGGTATATATTTTAAAGTATAATTTAATAATGTTTTTAAGAAATATATGTTTTGAAAATATTATTGAGATATCATCCCCGTACAATTACATTTAAAAATATCGTTTATATTTTAAGTATCTATGTTATTTATATATATTTGTATGAATTTTTTTATTCTTATAGAAGGTAATTTTGTAATATGCATTTCAATTGTTAACAGGCTGGGGTGCACACAACAGTAATTATAGAGTTCCATATCTGACTGCTGCGGCAGCGTTAGGCATGAAGAGATCTGATGTGGATGCATTCATACAAAGATTGGACAAAGCTTTAACGAAAGTAAGGAGGCGTTCAGCGCCAGTAACGCCCACTGCTTCACTCGCCGGTTCCAGCATTAATGGAGATGCGGGTGGTACTGGTGGACCAGGGGAATCTAGCACAGCTTCAACCAGCCGTGCAAGTAGCAAAGACAGTTTAAGAAAATGAACCGTAATCAACGCAACTGGTCAGTCCAATCAGCACATTAATATCAATTTGTAAGTAGCTTATCGCTTACAAATTGACATCCGTAGCATGTTTCTGAGAAATACAAATTTGGTACATTGTTCCTTAATAAATGTCAATCACGTATTTGTGTTGACAGAAGTTTTACAAAATCTGCAGAAATTTAATACAAAAAACAACCTAAAACTTTTTAGATTAAAAATTATATAACACATTTTTTATTAAAAAAGGGAAGGAGGAAACATTTCTTTTCTAAACGAGAAATAAAATCCATTATTATGTTCGGTAATACTGAGGAAACAATGGTCTACACATGTATTTTCACAGACACATGCTAGATACAAATGTACTGATTCGTCTGTCCATTTGCGTTGAGATATTGTCAATTCAAATCATATACCAAAACAGGATAAATCTTCAGACATTAAAGAGTGATCAAAATTAATATTTGAAAAAAAGAAAAGAAAATGGCAGGAAACACAAGGCACTCGAATTCCTATGGCTCTATTTCAGAAAGAGATATAAGTGATAAGCGCTGGCTGTCGATATAATTGTTGAGTATGTTCTTTGTTGAAATGTACATGCTATTATTTGTAAAGATACAGACAACATTGAATTCTTACAATTAACTCTTTTTCCACCTTCTTGCTTTTTAATGCAGTTTGATATAAACACATGTATCAATAAAAAGAAATTGTACGTTTGCTTTATATACAATTCTGTCGATACATGTAGCAATATTCACTATTCCAATTGTTTATAATATTACCATATTATTCTCTTCAAAGCTTTCATGTTTCTAACAGCTCACGTTTCTAATTTATTCACTTATATGCACTTGATAGAATTGATTGTTATCAATTGTATCATATTCTTTTGTTATCTTTAAACGAAGACTACGATATAGAGAATGAGAACTTTTTTATTTAAGCAGAGTATATTCGTGTTTACGGCACTAGTAAAAAATAATATATTATCTGTAAAAAAAAGGAAGTAGTAGTGAAATATTTATGGAAACACACTATTAGGAAAGTATGTCAAAATTTAGGTACATACACATAATGACACAACGTGGTATACGAACATGTTATATTGAGTTTATATTTAGAGAGTTTATATTTATATTTGTAATACCTTCACGCGCGCGCGCGCGCGCGCGCGTATGTAGGTATTATACATTTGGTTCATTCCTAAGAATAACAAGTGTTAGAAACACAATATCGTATTATCAATTTGTTTTTAATGCCGATATTTAATTGTACTGTTGTATAATAAATAGAGTATTATGTATCTAGGGAAAGAGTATGTTACGGGAATGTTAATATGTTTGATTTAATTATTTAGTACTATTCGCAAGCAAGCAACATCACATATAATTACTGATTACTAACATTAACACACACATACATACATTTATATATACGAAAAAGTATGTTTATATGTATATAGATGCCTGCGTGCATAGGTATATATACAGATATATTCATACTTATGTAATTCGTTGCGTATAAAGAATAGTTTATTTAAAGTTTCATGCAATTTAGAAAATGGTATATTGAAGTTGTATTTATAAATATTTAATAGAGATAAAGGAGAAGTAAATCGATAGGGAGGAGATTATTAGGGCTGTTAAAATTTTATCGAGCATATATAATTTATAATACCTGTTGCACTTTTTTTAAATAGAGGCATTAATCATTTATATTATATATTGTTGACGTTTGGATTTTGTAGTGTACATTTTATGTCGAATGTTCAAGGCGAAAAATTGTTAGTCGGTAAATCATCTGGTAAACTGACAACAGCGCAAAATGACTATAAATCACCGAAGTTTTCAAAGTATTATTATTATTATGAGCGAAAGAGGAAGAGCAATGATACACGCAGATTAGCATTTAATTAAAACGCTTAGTTGATGGCTTATTAGGATAACAGAATGCTAACCAAGATTTTGTGAAGCTCCTAGTAATAATTATCATTCAATACATTATCCTACTAATAATTATAAATCTATATTTTTCAATTAATTATAGTCCCTTATATAATGAAACGGTTTTTTAGTACATATATAAATATATTTTTCCTTTCCAAGATCTATGATATTATGATTTATAGGGTGTTCTGGATTCCCACACCTTTTTATCCATCAGATCGTTTAATCTTTTCTAGAAAATCGATTCCAAAATAATAAAATATAAAACGTAGCTTGGTAGATTTGGAACCCCGTACATATGGCAATACTTATACTTTTAGACAAGAATACATAATATAAGTTATATACTGCTATTGTATTGCGCACTATTTTCGACCATTCGTTATACGTTTCTTTAATTATCTATTTATTTCGAGGAAGAATATTACATGCAGAAAAAATCTCTAAAATGTAGTAAAAGAAGTTACAAGATTATCGTTATAAGGGGATCGTATGATGCTATAATAAGAAATACATTATATTATTTAATAAAGAGGAATATATGTTGTGTGTATATATACACATATGTACATAATATACATGTATGAGCGATCTTTATATCATGATATCTCGATGTATTCAAGCTATTATCGAAACATCACGCCATCTCAACTATACTGATAATCACATCTATAAGTTTATATCTTTATATTTAAGATTTACCTTTCACTTTACTTCAGCAAGCAATAATTATGATGTAACGCGTATGATTCTGCGGTTATTATCTTTCATTCTATGCTCAAGCAAGTAGACATTGGATTTTCTCGAAGAGCAATAGACAAATCAGCCTATATACGTATTATATACATGTATATATACATATGTATTTATATACATGTATATATACATATGCATATATGTGTGTAATAATAGGAAAATATTCTAGGACACTGGCGTACGATGATCCTATAACTCGTACTCGTGACATTCCTATGTAAATAAAAAAGTTCTATGTCTTATTTGATTCACCTCCATTTTCCAGCTGGGTTTCGTGCAATAAAGGGTCAGCTTTACTTACACATCGTTACACGTTTTTCACGCAACAACGACGATCTTGCAGACCTAATTTTTCCATTCTCTCCCTGAGTTTCGCGTTCGATACAAGAGCGATTCGGCTCCGATTGCAGTTTTATTGTCTTTTTATATACAAAAATATATATAATGATAACACATAGCGAGTGCGTTGGTTCGAGGAAACACCTACGTTTGCAGGACAAATGTGTTTATAAAGGGTAAAAAATATATGTATATGCAACTAAGCCGCTGTATTAAAATTTAGAGCGTCGATATATAATTGTGAGAGCAGTTAAGACTTATATCGAATATACATATATGACATGATAAAAACGAGGCGAAACGAGATAATTCGCAAACGCAAAAACATGTTCTCCTGAGAAACATCTGGTTTTTTTTAGCAATATCGAGGATGCTGGAAAAGTCTCTGCTGATATATTGTATATAACGAGACTTGCTTCAACGGTTCATCTTTAAAACACGTGGGAAGCAAAGAGAAGCCTCGGGAGCGAGGAACTGAGGCACCACAAAGACGTCAATGTTCCTTTGATGAAATATTCATCGCTCGTAAAAGCCGGCATTTTGAGTACCTAGATAGAGGTGAAGCAGGCGAAATGATCGAGAGAAAGAGGACTGTACAGGATTGGTCCGAGTGAGATGTGAACGAAATGACGACCAGGATCTCGATCTCTTCATGTTGTTTACTCAGGCGGAAGCTGTTTCTGCCTGACTTTCCTCCGGCAATTTAAAGAAAGACGCTGAATATTAATCAAATAATTAGCGAAACCATGTGTAAGCAGTAGCGTAATGTACACGCTCTTCCTTAAATATGTGATTGTCGTGTAATAGTCAGCGCTTTATTTGTAATAATAACGCAACTATTGGATAAATAAATTAAAAACTGTTGAGTAACGCATTTTGTTGACTCATGGGACGGGTGCATCTGAAAATGATTGAAATGTCGATATAAAGAATTTTCTTTCGGAAGAAGTAAATTTCCTACTACGTTTTGAGTTTTACAAAACAGTTTCGCGATACGTCCAAATATCTGGAAAAATCAGATCTCGGTCTACGATTAGAAGAATGATCAAGAAATAATTAAAGGAATTTATTTCAAATTTTTATTTATCACCTGGTAGCGCTTCTTTTACTCTCCGTATTCTTGAATTGGAATAGATAGAAAAATCATTGCAAAGAATAGAAAGCTGTGACCAGACAACGTTGAAACTTTTGGAAAATCAAAATTTTTAAATTTGTGCGTACGTCTTTCTTGAGAAGCACTGACCTTTGTAATCCTTTATTTCAACTTCTGAAAAAAAAATATTACAATTATAATAATCAAAAGTTATGAGCAAAAGAACGACTTTTCTCAAAAGTTAAATACTTCATAGAGAACTTAGATTTAGAAAAAAAAAACATAGTCAATCATATGAGAAAAAGGATAAAAGAGAAATCCGAATATTGTTCCAGATAAGAAAAAGTGAAAAGGATTTTTGTTCCATAAATTTTAATCTTATCAAGCGAGTCTAATTTTTCGAAAACATTTTAGAAAAGGGCGAAAGGGTTCTTTTATCGTGTTTTCCATCGGACGTCGCTGTTCGCACTTACTCGAGAAATAAATCGCAGATTAATTTGAATAGAGTTTTTGAACAATTTTAATTCTGATGTCCTACATGCGTCCCATCTCATTAACGTCTTAGATCTCTAGTTATCTTGAATTATAATTATCTCTAGTTACCTCTAATTATAATTTTCACAAATCTAATTCTCTGCACGAATACTTCGGCAAGAAAGAGCGAAAAGCTTTCGCATTTTCAGTCAGATCGACGCCATGGAGAGATTGATTACGAACGAATTTCAATGCGGAATTTAATAACATTTTAGCGATGCTTTCGTTATCCCGAATCTTACCATGATTCTAATTCTTTGGCGAGAAAAAGCAAAAGGCTTTTGCCAAAAAAAAAAGAGAGAAATTAATTATAGACAAATTTCAGTTACGGAGTTACGGAAAATAATCTTGGACGCGATAGGTATCTCGCGTCTTATCTCGCCTAATCTTATCACGAGATAATTCAGCGAAACCGTGAAGTTCACGAAACGTGAAAATAATGTTTTGGTTGGACGCGTGCACCGTATGACCGCTAATGAACTCGTTTTCTTAATCATGACTCATGATTCGTGAAGTTCTTACAGGATTCTTACGAACGGCGGTCGACGAGGGGTAACCTGAGCCGGCGTGCTGCCATATGTCAGAGGGAGCACGGTGATCTCGACGAATTTTAAACGGCGCAAGAGAAACAGAAAGAGAGAGAGGAAGAGAGAACCACGTTTTGTGTTTTATTTTGCTACGCAAGGTTCGTTACCGGCCGTCAGCAGCGTGGACCTCGACTCCACGATCGATTAACCTCTCGTGCCACCGTTCGCTTGGAGGAGCTTGTTGACATCCAGTTTCGCAAAGCTTTCCTAATCTTTTCTTCACCGTTGCCGGCACGGCAACATTAACGCAACATTTGTAAATAGTTGACTGGACGATGCTCGGCGGTGCAGGATAATGTAGGTTAGGATACGCAGATGTCCGGTGTGGTTGTACCGGCGAACGGTGGCTCTGGAGAAATAATTAAAAAAAAGTAATTGAATAAATGAAAGAAAAATAAGTTTTTTCGATAAAAGTGATTTCGAATGTGAAAACAGCGTATACATTTGTTTATTTCAATAAGACGTGTCCCTGGTGGAGTTTTCTTCACACAATTTCTCAGAATTTCTATATGAATCGGATAACTTCAGAGAAAATTCTCTCAGATTTTTTAAATTGGAACACTTTTCAGAAATGTTGAGAAAATCTTATAATTTTTTCATTAATTCTGTAAAATATTCTGAGATTTTTTATTTTAATTTGTGAAAAAAGTTTATAAAATCTGAAGAACTTAAGGTATATCTTTAAAAATTTTCATAAATTTAAAATATAAAAAATTCTTAAAAATATGAGAATTTTTCAAGGATCTTTTACTTTAAATTATTCCATATATATTGCTACACTTGCTTGCTTAGTGTTCAACATTTTTCTTTATTTCAGGATACTTAGAATGGCGAAGAGCAAAGCACAAGAGAAACCTGCAAAGACAAAAGCCAAGCCTAAGACAAATAAAAGTTTACAAATGCCGATAAATTTTATAATCGTCACTGCGAGTATGGCCGTTGCCGTTTGGTTCGGATACAAAGGATATCTTGAAACGAGAGTTAATACTCCATATGATGTAAAAAAGGTAATCTATCAAATATCTATCAAATAATTTTACGCACTCTCAAGATTTTGCGTTATAAATATAAATTATTATGGGTTATATGTGATACAGGGTGTAAAATATTAAGCATTAAAGAATAGTATCTCTAAAACTATAAGATTTATAAATCTGATTACAATATCTTGTTTAATATAAGAAAGTTTTTAAAAATATAATTAATGTAGAGATTAACTTTGGAGATATTAGACATGCAACATACTCTCTGTGATATACAATTGAATACCTATAAATTTGTAATTCCGTCAATTTGAATATTTGCAAATTAGCTAGTTACTGCATCTGGATTGGATGACCCGGATAGATATTGGGGTACCTACCGACCTGGTGTGTATTTTGGCTTAAAAACAAGAGATCCACATTCCTTGGTAACTGGTTTGATGTGGTATTTTCCACGTCACCTACGCCACGATGGAAGTGGATTTAGACACTGGTGTGAGCAAGGCGATGAATTAGATAGGTATTGTAATCAGAGTCATCTTTATTCGGAAATGATTTTTTACTGATTTTTACCAATGCAACTAATCTGAGTTTAAATGTTTAAATTAGATATGCGTGGTTGGAGCACGATGGAAGAACATTTGGCGTTCAGGAAATAGTAGATAATCCTGTAGTTATAAGAACAACATTCGTCAAAAGACCCGGTGGATATCACGGTGGTGATTGGACCGCGAGAATTGCAGTATCATCAAAAAAAGAACGAGTTGGAGAAGACATGTCGCTGTTATTTTATACCGCTATCGAGGAAGGCACGAATGGTTGGATAAAGGCTAATCTAGGGGATTACAGTCGTTTGACAGGAATAGAAGGAAATACACAAGGATTGGGATCTTTTAATATAAACGTAAATTTAATAAATGGTACTTTAGAAGAGCATTCCTTCCTAGCGACAGTTGCTCCTGGTCTAAACGTATTGAAAGAAACGGTTCTGCAAAATCTTCGCATTGCAACCCAAAAGGGATCCATGGAGAAACACGTAGTTTTAGCTGGTGAACAATTACCTTTACTGCCCGAAGGCAAGAAGAAAGATCCGAATTTTATCGTTACTCAAGTAACGGGAAAAATACCTTTTGAGATCGAAGTTAGTTATGAATCTGGCAGTTTTAGTAATAGGATAGAGAAATTAACGGGCAACAAGTATGATGAAGCTCTAAAGGAACACAGAGACATATTCTCAAAGAAATTTGAAAACGTCTTCAAGCTGAAATCCAAAGAATACACGGACGATGAAATAACGTTCGCGAAGATGGCATTCTCGAATCTTATAGGATCGATAGGTTATTTTTATGGAACTTCGCAAGTGCAAAGTATGTATACCAAGGAACCTGTGCCTTACTGGAAAGCACCTTTGTATACTGCTGTACCAAGCAGAAGCTTTTTTCCGCGAGGTTTCCTGTGGGATGAAGGTTTTCATGGTTTACTTATCTCAGCCTGGGACACAGAAATAGAATTAGATATTATAAGTCATTGGTTCGATCTGATGAATGTCGAGGGCTGGATACCAAGAGAGATGATCTTGGGCCAGGAAGCTCTAGCTAAAGTACCTGAAGAGTTTGTGACTCAGATCAACACGAATGCGAATCCGCCTACATTTTTCTTAACGCTGGACTTTATTCTCCAGCATAAAGAGCAGGATTTGTTGAAACATCATTTCCGGTTACTCGATAAACTGTATCCGCGATTACAGATGTGGTTCTCGTGGTTCAACGTCACGCAAGTCGGCGAGCTGCCCAGTACATACAGATGGCGAGGTAGAGACGAAAAGACTACCAGAGAGTTAAATCCCAAAACGCTCACATCTGGCTTGGACGATTATCCCAGGGCTTCCCATCCAAGTGTTGTCGAGCGTCACGTCGATTTGCGTTGCTGGATCGCGTTTGCTGCTCGTGTTATGGCTAAAATCGCCGAAACATTGAGTTACTCTACCACAAAATACCAAGAAACATTCCAGTATTTATCTGACAATAATTTATTGAACAAACTACATTGGTCTCCGAATGCGCAAGCATATTCTGATTATGGTTTGCACACTGACAAAGTGGTTCTACGAAAACTCACGCCACCGGCATCTCGTAAACAGCAACCTAATGTACAACCACCGGAAATGACACGCATCGTATTGGAAAATCCGTCTTTGAAGTTTGTTGACACAACCTTTGGATACGTATCGTTGTTCCCTTTTATTCTGCAGATTGTCGAGCCCGACTCGCCACAACTGGGGAAGATACTGCAGGATCTACGAGACCCCGATTTATTGTGGACAAAGTATGGACTACGATCGCTCGCGAAAACATCGCCCTTATACATGAAATACAATACGGAACACGACGCGCCTTATTGGCGCGGTCCCATCTGGATAAATCTGAATTACTTGACAGTGCGGGCCACGTATCATTATTCTAACGTGACGGGACCGTACCGAGAAAGCGCAAAAAGGATATACCAAGAGTTGCGAAAGAATTTGATACAAAATATTATTATGCAATATAGGAAAACCGGATACTTGTGGGAGAATTACGATAGTACGGAAGGGAAGGGCAAAGGAAGCCATCCTTTCACCGGCTGGACTTCCTTGGTTGTACTACTTATGGCAGAAATATATTAAATATCACTAATGATATTTATTGAATCTAATCATTTGAAACTATTTCACCGAAAGTGGAATCAAAAGACACTGAAGTGTTCATTCAGAGTTCTCACATGGATCTAGATGGATCTAGAAAGCACTTTATCAAGATAGGATCTTGATAACACTTTGTGTTTATAGGCTAGACACAAGAACGGCAATTGTATTATTTTGTTATATCACTATTGCATATATGTATTACATTTATATGATGTTACATAAGAATCATTGTGTTGTATCAAAAAGAAAAGCATTTGTAAACGTGTCAAACTATAGATGTAGGATATATTGCACGTACGTTTATATTAATTGGAGAGAAAACGATGTTCTTTGATATCTTGATGGCTTGACATTCTTAATAACTAAATCTAAATTCTAGATTGAAAATAATTGCATCTTTTCTTCTGCAAAAATGCTATTTATAGTGTTCTACAAGTACAATAAGATAACATTTTGATATTATATAAATTTTATATGATTGTCATGTTTTTTGCACAGTATCGTGATTTAATGGAAGAATATATTCTACATTCTTACTAAAGATGTATTTTAGATAAAACACAAATTGGTTATTTTTAAATAAATTTGGTTCTTATTTTGTTAATATTAGCGAATTTTGTACTATAATTTGTAAATTTGTGTAAGTTTGCACAATCGGGTAATGGTACAATTGTCATGAAGGAAGAAGCTAGATTTCAAATCTTGGCTGTGATTCACTGAAAACTTGTATATCCTAATCTTAAGCTCTTTTTAAGAAAGCGCTGTTTTATCATTGTAGCACAACTCAAAATATATTTATTTATACGAGTGTGCAAAAGAGCTCTTGCTAATCTAGCCACTTTCCTAAATTGTTTTTGAAACAAAAGTTTAGGCTACATGTTGCATAATAAAATGTTATTTACACATTCAGGCGAAAAATGAATATACTTCTTCTTCAGCACTTAATTTTAATTTTAGAATTAAAACTTTAATTTCTAAAATGTAAAACTTTATATTTCTAGAAATTAATTTCACGTTTATTATTTATCGCGAAGTAATCATGTGCTCTGAAGTTTCTTCTTTAAAAGAACACAACAGTTCTAAACGATGTTTTTGTACAAAGATCCAAATAATTCCTTGAAAACTATTTTTTTCTTTGTTATATTATGTTTTTATATATCAAACAATTAAAATGTATACATAATCTCAAAAAAATTTCGATTCTTCCAGATATTTTTACAAACAAATATCAATTTTGTATAGAAAAGCAATTCTTATGGGAAGGTGACTTGGGACACACAACTTTTCAGTTAAAAAGTTCTAAATAATAGAATTAATATCTAAATAATATAATATAATAATAATATAATATAATATATATCTATATAATATAATAGAATTAAATCTAAATAATAGAATTAATTTTTCTCTCCTTACGAGCGCAATATGAAAAGACTTAAATTTCAGTCATAGCATATATTCTATCATATCATATAACATCAAGTTAATATGATATTAAAATTAGTTGCTTTTGGGTCAAAGGCTCCGAATTGATATCGGAAACAGCACAAAACTCCGGTTTCAGTGTTATCAATCTGAGAAATAAATTCTCGACCTATATATACAGCTGTATGTCCATATATGTATAAACAAACCACCTTGCATTAATCGCGCGGACGCACCGTAGTGAAGAAATTAGAAGAGGATCGATGATCACATGATCTATCCTTGTTTCTTTAACAAAAATCGCGAAAGTGTCACACAATAAAAACACAGGCAATAGGAACAGGGAATAGCGAGTGAAAGCCCACCAATCAGAAAAACTCTTTGGCTTTCCTAACCTAATCTGAAGTAAACGCAGTTTCGTTAGAAGTGCAATGTTGGCATTTCTGCTCGCGGCGCACTTCGAGAATTCTCGAATCGCAAGATCGCTGATGAGTCTGATGACTCCCTTCAGACGTCTCACTTTGGAAGGATAGGTGTGTGCCTGTGGGGTTACGGTCGTGGGTCTTCAATCGAAACAAAGTCGCGTGGACATTCCGATTTCGTATTATGGAACCGTACGATGTAATTGTCAATCAGCCGGTGGTTATCGACAACGTAAGTACCCGTCATCCAGTTTCTCTCGCGTTCAGGAAGCGAGCGATGTGTCAAACTTCAATGTCGGTCGCTGTCAACGTTGACAAGGAATTGTCATTTAAAAGGATACGATGTTGGACGCTTTTTCTCGTGTTTGCATTACTGTTCGCTGCTTTGATTTCTATTCACATTTTCATTTTCGATCGCAACGGAAATGTTCACAGGATTGTTATCGATGTCGTTGACAGTCCGATGAAGATGATAATGTCGATATGATCACGCAAAGTTTCTTTTCCCAGTTTAGGATTGATAGCATTGTCATTATACTTGGTTTGGTTCTGTTCAGGGATCCGGCGTGATCAAGGCAGGGTTCGCAGGCGATCAGATACCTAAATGCAGATTTCCGAATTAGTAAGTAACAGAGAGTTATTGATAATCATTAACATTGAGTGTCTACTGTTTTTATTGATAATATTTATTTATGAGTTTACTATTAAGTCAGGTCCAGACTTGCGTCATTGTACCATATCACGATTCTATCTCAAGTATGAACGGGATGTTATATATCGTGATGGAGAGAGAGAGACGATTATGATAAGATATGATTATATGATACAAGTCTGGACCTGGCTTTGGATGGTGAGTTATTCTGATGACATATCGTGGATCTGCATCAAGCTTTGATTTAATCATTTGGTGATTAACTCAACCGATAGAATCACTTACAGCAAAACTTTGTCTTTCTATTTTAAATAACAAAAAATTGATATTTCTATCTGTATTAACAAAGTGAAAGACATTTAATAAGTCAATCGAAATTTGAATTATCTTGATTTGAATTATCCTAAATAATTTAGCTGAATTTGAAGATTATTTTTTAATGTATTATTTCTTGACAACTTTTTTGATTAAGAACATCATTATAATTATGGTATTAAGAATATCATTATACGCCTAAAAACCATAATTAATCAAGATGTTTAAAAATTAATATGAATTTTAAAAATGTTATATACTTATGATACATTTTTTAAAAATTAGAATTTTTAGTGTAACAGCACAACTGATTGCTATAAAAAGAATGAATGCATTTCTGTTTATAGTATTGGGAGGCCAAAACATGTACGTGTTATGGCGGGTGCTTTGGAGGGAGATCTGTTTGTGGGTCCAATAGCAGAGGAACATCGTGGCCTTTTATCTCTTCGGTATCCGATGGAACATGGTGTGGTCACAGATTGGAACGATATGGAGCGTATCTGGTCTTATGTTTATAGTAAAGATCAGTTAGCTACGTTCAGTGAGGAGCATCCAGTCTTGCTTACAGAAGCACCTTTAAACCCCAGGAAGAATCGTGAGAAGGCAGCCGAAATATTTTTTGAAACATTTAATGTTCCAGCTTTATTTGTTTCCATGCAAGCTGTACTTAGCTTGTGAGTACCCTTTGGCAATAATTAATGTTAAAATTTGCAACTTTGCCCTCTAAACTAGAATCTCGAAATTATATTATTTATAATGATATAATTAGAAAGTCACTTTAGATTGCATAACAATAGTCTTTGTCATTTATTAATACAGATATGCAACAGGCAGAACTACTGGAGTAGTTCTAGATGCTGGCGATGGGGTTACGCACGCTGTACCTATTTATGAAGGTTTTGCTATGCCTCACAGTATAATGCGAGTTGATATAGCAGGTCGTGATGTTACAAGGCATCTTAGGCTACTTTTACGTAAGGAAGGTATTAATTTTAAGACCACAGCGGAATTTGAAATTGTCAGAATAATTAAAGAGCGAGCGTGCTACCTCGCTAGCAATCCTCAAAAGGAAGAAACAATAGAGACAGAGAAATTTCAATATGTGTTACCTGATGGCAGTCACTTGGAGGTAATAAGATAACAAATTAGTGATAACTGTCAGATAAATATTAGTTGTATATTACTTCAAAATAACAAGTTTAAACTGTTTATATCTATGTATATATACATTTAAACTTGCTATTTTGAAAACATATATATGTTCTATTATAGATTGGTCCAGCACGATTTAGAGCTCCCGAAGTGCTGTTTAGACCAGATTTGATAGGTGAAGAATGCGAAGGCCTTCATGAAGTACTAACGTATTCCATTCAGAAGTCCGATTTAGATTTGAGAAAGGTCTTATTCCAAAATATCGTATTGTCGGGAGGTTCGACATTATTCCGCGTAAGTATAAACATCAATATATACAGGGTGTCCCATCGCACTTGTACTAACGCTCGTGAGCAGGTAGAGCATAGTAAACTGAACAGAAAAGTCTTGTACCATTTTGCTAAATTCGCAATAATAAGCGAAATATTTAATATTAAAGTTAGGCGAATAAGAGCGCGCCGAGGTACAAAGAGACAAGCGCTCGAGCCGAGCTATAGCACAGTCCAATATGTCAGCATTGGCTGGCCGGCGATGCGGTGAGAGACGGCAGCGACGATGCACGGGCGGCATGTTAACACACCCTTCTCGTCGCGTGCCGGGTAGCCAATGTTTACACTAGGCCGTGCTATAGCTCAGGCGACACTCTGTATATGTATGTAAGATAAAGAATACAAAAAACTTATATCATTTTTTTACTCTTATCTTTATATAGTATACAAAAGAATCATATATATGTATATATTGAATCATATATAATGTACTAAAATTCTAATATTTACTATTTAGGGTTTCGGTGACAGATTATTATCGGAGATTCGTAGGATGTCGCCAAAAGACATTAAAATAAGGGTAAGGAAACAAAGAATGAAAATGAGGCAAATTAAATAATCAAAAAAGTTATCAATGTATTCAGAAATAGCATTATAGATTTGTTCTGGTTTAACAGATATCCGCACCTCAGGAACGATTATATAGTACTTGGATTGGGGGTTCCATTTTGGCTTCTTTAGACACCTTTAAAAAGATGTGGGTGAGCAAAAGAGAATTTGATGAAGATGGTATACGGGCTATTCATCGTAAAACATTTTGAATTTAATTTAGCGAAGCTTTCGAAAATGTTATATCGAATAATTTTATTATAATATGAAATGATGGCACACACTCGGCACGATAACAAAATAATATCGCAGCATAGTAACTCGTATAATTTCTATTATTTCAAGGAGTCATTAC
Source organism: Crematogaster levior (assembly GCA_901521435.1). Classification (NCBI taxonomy): domain Eukaryota; kingdom Metazoa; phylum Arthropoda; class Insecta; order Hymenoptera; family Formicidae; genus Crematogaster; species Crematogaster levior. The sequence continues at coordinate 705,501 of CABEGB010000648.1, forward strand.
TTAGGTATTTCTAATTATATTTTTAAGACCCGCGATATAGTGCAAAAATTGTTTTGATCTGTTTTTGCTTTAATCGACTTTAATATGACTTTATTTTGATAGGTATATACATGGTTGTGTCAATATACAATTTATATACATACATGAATTTCTGCAAAGACTGTATGACATGAAAAGTAAAATGAAAGCTGATACGTTTTAAGAATCCAAAAATAATGTCTTTTCGAATCAAATGAATTAAGGTCAAACATAAAATTTCAAATTGTTTTTAAAAAGCTTATTTATTTATATTTATATATTTATGTTGTGTGCTTGGTCCTGTTACATGTATCATGGTAGAATTCACGATTTTTCATTTACTAAGAGAAAGTACTCTATTTCGCCTTTAATATAGCGAAAGAGAAGGAGAGGATTCTGTAATTTCTATGTGCAGCAACATTTATGCAAAGTCTTTGTAAATATGTATGCTTTCGTAAAGGTAAATCTCTATAATCTTTACACATACACACAAACACACATACACATACAATGTGCATGTGATTAAAATGTGAATTTCTACAATTATATTGTAACGTCGAGATTTGTAGCTTTACATTAAACAATTGATTCCAACATACTTTGTATTATTCGTAGCTATTGATTTTTAAATGTATATTAAACGCTGAAGGAGAACACAACCTTTGATATTTTTTATTTACATGATGTTATGTTTTAACTGTGATAAGAATGGGGATTATCGAAAGGTTTATCGTTGCAACGATAGAAACGAGAACAAGAAAAAAATTATGAAAATAAACAATAGATTCAATTGGAACAGATTCAGTCATCATATAATATTTGTTAGAATTGTATGTAAATTATATGTATATGCCTGCACTATTCGAAGAGAAAAGAATATCGAGGACATTCAGTAACTTGTTGACAATTATTTAACGTTGCACATGTAATGGAAAAATACTCGAAATATGAGATGCTACATAAGACAGAAGTAATGTATTTAGAAAATGCGCCTGAATCAGTATGTTATTTAAAAGACAGCCTGCAAAGATATCTATATTAAAGCTAATGTAACGAGTGTTTATACCATTTTTTAATTATTTGACAAATGTGTATTTTTATTTAAATAAACAATTGTACGGTACCATGTTAGTTTTATATATTCGGAACAATCGGAAAGCACATGTGAGATACATCAAATAATGTGACTGATTTTATACATTTATACATGTATAATATTACATATATTTTTTTATTATATATTTTTTATTTTTTTTTATTTTTTTTTTATTACCCAAAACCGGCCCGTAGCGTCTCTCAGAGGCCTTCTACAATGAGTCATTAGTCGTAAGTCGTAAGCGAATAGACCAATCATATTCGATTATTCTTTTCTAAATTCAACTATGATTGGTTTATTCGCTTACGACTTGCGACTAATATCTTATTGTAGAAGGCCCATAGGCCTGTTCTACAATGAGTCGTTAGTCGCAAGTCGTAAGCGAATAAACCAATCATAGTTGAATTTAGAAAAGAATAATCGAATATGATTGGTCTATTCGCTTACGACTTACGACTAATGACTCATTGTAGAACAGGCCTGAGGCGGAATTTCTCATTCTAGCATTATCCGATTGGTCAAATATTGCCATTGTTTTGAGTAGCATGACAGAACGATTTTACCAAAAATATTTTTCACATTCTGACGACAGCACACTCATTCCAGTACATATAGAGGTCATTATGAGAGAGCTGCAGACAGAAGTTGAAAGAGAAATTGAAAGTCAGGTGAGCACGTTTATAACCTCACAGAGCTACAATCCTATTTTTATAGAAAAATCTTAGGTATATATCTAAACTCTTTAATATATTTTAAAAAAATTTCATTATCATTAAATCTGGTAAAAAACTCAAATTCAAATAAGATTAATTTATAAGCTTATGAGTTTCCACAAATAAATTAGTTTCTAATAAATTAGTAAGCAGATTTATGTCTGCACCTCTGAACCTCGTTTCGATATGTAATCAGTATATTGTAATGTATGTATGTACATACAGTCAAGCATGAAATAACATGTGATGGGAATGTGGAGGGGATTCCCATACAAACTATGTACTGTGTACGAGCGCACCACGCACACGCACACGGTTCATAGTTTAATGCGACACGGGAGTCATTCACCTCACATCCTTCCCCCCCCCCTTTTTTTTAAATACAAAAAAGTAAATCAATTGGCATGAATGGAAAGTTAGTTAAAATACACTTGGCGAAATAAATGTGTCAATACTGTCTCGGTATCAATGTAGCAAGCATTTATCTAATAACCTAAAATCTAATAACCTTTTTAGAAATATCGAATGTCTTAGATTAGTAATGTATAGAGGTCTGTGAGTTTGCCATCTTTGTGTATCCCACACGTGATACGAGGAGTAGAATAATATATCTATTTTTTTCCATTTTACATATGAAATCAAACTTTACAAAAAGATCTTCAATTACGTTGTTCCAGTATTTGTCAAGCTTTTGATTTACAGATCTCAAATTAAAAAGGAAAGGTGAACATTTTGAGAAAAGTGAATGAGAAAAGTGCGTGGTGTTTGATTGAAAAATTGATAATTATACTTTCGATCAAGGTAAGTTTATTTTTATCATAATCTTTTTTTTACGAAGAATGTATTTTATCTGAATTAGATTTGTCGTATTTATATTACACTTTTCGTTTTTATTTCAATATCATCCATGGTAAATTATACATATGTATAAACGGACTTTAATTTTTCTTTCGACCTGTCAATTTTATTATTAATTGTTAAACACTACGTTCGACCTCTGGTTTGGGTCCTTATCATATACCATGTATAATGGGCCTTCTACAATAAGGGTGCTTTCCAGCAAGCCGCAGTGTAACACAGTGTCCACTAGTGTAAGTGAGACACACTCAGTATATCTAGTGAGATATATGAGTGTGTCTCACTCATACTAGTGGACACTGTGTTACACTGCGGCTTGCTGGAAAGCACCCTAAGATATTAGTCGCAAGTCCTAAGCGAATAAACCAATCATAGTTGAATTTGAAGAAAAGAATAATCGAATATGATTGGTCTATTCGCTTACGACTTACGACTAATATCTTATTGTAGAAGGCCCATCAAGTTTACATATGACTATGCAGATGAGCCGCACAATGATATCAATCTTGTAGACATTGGGTGCTTTCCAGCAAGCGACACAGGCGACACTGTGTCCATTAGTGTGAGTGAGATATACTGAGTGTGTCTCACTCACACTAGTGGACACTGTGTCGCACTGTGTCGCCTGTGTCGCTTGCTGGAAAGCACCCATTACGTCCAAATACCTGCTATATTTTATAAAGAAACTAGACTTCTTCAACAGTTGCACATTGATTACCATGTCAGGTTAAATATGGATGATATTTATAGTCCGATCTTATATATATTTACGATGGTTTTAAGTCTAATCATGGACAGTTTTGAACATAAGGAGAAAGTTAAAATGATATCAATTTGACGTCATATTGATGAAATTATGACAAAAAGAAACATGTTTTAGTCATGGTTTGGTTAATATGACATCAAATCAACATTATTTTGATTTTCCGTTCTCCTTGAGTAAAATGAAAAGTGGTCTATGATGCACTTAAAAAAACAACGTTCGAATCAGTTTATTATTAATACAGAAAAATGAATTTAATCTAATAGTTATATATAAATATTAATAGTCATTTAACTCTTAGCTACAATTATGGGTGTATTCTGTGTCCGAATAATTTTTATCTTTCGAGTATTTCGTATTGGAAATACTCAAGAACATACATGGGACATTCTTTCTGAACGGGAGACCCCATGCTCTCCAAAATTGGTTTGACTCAAAAAAATCGAACGGGGTTGCAAATGAAAACTTGAAACCTTTGCTTTCGATTACCGTGTGGCGCTTTTCGAAATTCGCAATGACGGGTTCAATATAGCGGCTCAAGCTGACAAAGTGTCAGCTTGAAAACTTTCGATCAGTTGCGATTTTCGCGCTCTAAATCAATTCAAGTAATCATTTATTGTAATCATTTGGTAACGTATGATTGGAGGTCTTTAGTGATGAATTCGATTTCAGAATATCCGAATTAAAAATGGCGCATCCAATATGGTGGCCAAAAACCTCATTTGCGTAACGTAATTTACTGGAAATTTATTGGATCTATTTGGAATTGGTACAGGGGTTTCAAAGACCGCTGATGAGTAATCTAATGCCAAACTACCCAAATTTAAAATGAATCCAATATGGTAGCCAAAAATCTTGCTAACATATTCGCAATTCACTAGAAGAAACCCCGCAGAATTCTTATGAAAAATGGCTTTCGGTAAAATTGGTTGAAATTGTAGTATAATGTAGTTCATTTTACATCCTGATGAAAAGTGTCAATGGGCACAAGCACGAGTAGATAAACTCATTTTTCCGATCTTTGACGTTCTATAACTCGGAAACTGTTCATGTTTCGACCCAAGGTCTGTAGATGGAGAAACGGACTGGGTAAGGTCCTCGCATCCACTTCACCGATTTGGCACGAAAATGGCGGTGACTGAGGCTCAGCAGGGGGTATTCGATTGTGTATCATGTTACTTGGGTGAAAATTATAAAAGTGAGCAAGTTATGTGATACAAAATCGACTCCCTGATTAACCAAATAATGTCAATTTAAGTACAAATTAATTGTTCTCGTTTCATGTATAGATTATGTTAGGACGTGTTTTACTCCCTCACACAACTAAAGCCGACGGCACACGGTACGAGTTTTCGTAGTAGATCGCATACGAGTTAGCCACTAAGCACGAGAGTGAGAGAGAGCGAAAGACGCTCGCTTTCTCTCGCTCTCATGCGTAGTGGCTAACTCGTATGCGATCTACTACGAAAAATCGTACCGTGTGCCGTCGGCTTAATAGCTATACTACGAACACTAATGGCTGGTTTATGCTTCGGTCTTAATCTTAATCTTAAGAGTTGGTAACATAGAATGCCATAGGAGCGTTTATACTTAAAACAATAAACGCCTCTATGGCATTCTACGTTATCAACTCTTAAGATTAATAGCGAATTCGGGCACTTGCACCGAGTGTGCACAAAGGCTTGGTCAATTTTTATATTTAAATACCATCTTAACAAATTCAAAAATTTTCAGCCAATAAAACGATCCGTACTAATGCTGTACAGATTATCATTTTACTGTTTAATTAGTATTTAAAAAAGGATTTATAATAATCTTTAAATATAAAAATTGACTATGAACGAACCTTTGTGTACACTCGTGCGCACTAGTGCAAGTGCCCGAATTCGCTATAAGATTAAGACCGAAGCATAAACCGGCCATAACTCGCTGTATCGAAAATGCGAGGACCTTACCCAGTCCGTTCCTCCATCTACAGATCACCTTGTTTCGACCTTGTGCCCATTTCTCGGACCGATTTCTGCTATCGTGGACACAAGGCTTTATGACAGCAAGAAGAATATACGCAACAGCCAATCACGTTTCGTTTCGCGCATCAAAATAGAATTTATTACGTAGCAATCAGGCTTGCCATTTCGCGTTCCCCCCGTTTGATTCGCTGCTTGAGTCTAGTTTGTTTCTATCACGATCTATCATTATGCAAAAACATACACAGTTGGCCCTCCCCACGTTGATATCCCTGACAGAGGGAGCTATCCTCTTATCACAGATTAATTCTTTTGCCCGGTTGGTGGTACCACCGACCACTCGCTCGACTCCCTCCGCGAAGAGCTGCCTATCTGGACCTCGGTATCGAATGATCGTGCGACGTACTTGCTGCTCGCGAGCGAGCCTCTGACGCGAGGCGTATCGTAATGGCTGCGACTTGATTTACAGGCGAAGGCCTACGTGTGGAGGCGACGCGAAGAGGCGAGAGCGAGCGTGAAAGAGGTAGCGGATTGAGTGGAACGCGAAGCGAAGTGTGATTAACGTCGCGTTCGTCGTCACCGTCGTCATCGTCGTTGTCGTCGTCCAAGTTTCAACTGCTCGCTCGTTCGCCTGCCGAGGATAATCTCGCGAGAGTTGTGTGAGTGATAATCCGCGCTCGCATACAGCCGTGCGTGCGTATCGCGTATGTATCGCGAGTGGGTGGGCGAGGCGTGTGTTCTCTCGCTCTGGTTTCCTGCGCACTCCGCCGCCGCGACGTACTGCTCGCTCGCTCGCCTGCGCCTGTGTGTGCGTGCGTGGTGTGCCCCTCGCGTGGTGTGTGCGGGAGTGCGCGCGTGAGGTTGCACTCCGCGGGTGCACGCAGCAGCGGTGCGTCGATCGCGCGGATCGGCAGCGATGAGCGACGACAGGAGCGAGGACGATCCGATCATGGACCTCTGGTACAGCAATTTGGAACAGCAGTTCGTCGAGGCGCTCGAGTCCGAGCCCGATTACGAGAGTCAGCTGCACAACGAGAAGGAGCTCTACTCGCAGCAGATGTGGACGAAATTCCAGACCACTGCGTCGGCCATCGCCCAGTTGTACAAAGGTGATACCCACGTTCTCTCCGACCGCGGGGCGATAACGCGAGATTCCTTTATGCCCCGTTTCTCTTTCTATCTCCCCCCTCCCTCCCTCCCCCACCCCCGTTCGCGTTACGGTGATCCCCCAAGGTCGCTCCCCGCCGTAACGCGAATTCCGCCTGTGTCTCGCGTAACATCCATCTTGTCGCGCCGTTATCGTTTTCGAGAAAACGAGATCCTCCTCGCGCAATTCGCCCCGCGCGTGATTCCGCAATTATCGATCGATCCCGAATTTGTAATCTCCGTTTCTTTTCTCTCTCTGTTCTCTTGCAGACCGCACGCTGGGCGTCTCGCTGTGGGTGCCCTTTCAGACGGCCGCTGGCACCGTCACGTCGTTGTACAAAGGTGCGTGATTCTCAGTGTTTTACGGACGTCCCATTGTCAACAATAGAGGCCCTAGATAAACGGCACGTCCCATCCCTTCCTTCCCTCGCGCGTTCTCCCCTCTCCCTCCGCCTCCACCTCGTGCCTCATTCTCCCCCTCCTCCTGCGCCTCCGTCCCCGCCATCTCCTCTCACTACATAGCGTCACCTCTTCATGGCTCAATCTTTGTTCCTACTGTTCTACACTCGTGCTCTTGTTTGTCCTCTATTGTACCACGAACATGCCGTGACCATCATTACGAAAATGGCCTCTCATGATGGCTGGCTGCTCGGGGTCAGCTGTTTATTGGACACACTGAATGCAACATTAACTCGGAGAAATTGAGTTGACAATTTGCGCTTTTCGCACTTTGGGATGCGTAATTTTCGCCGCAGTGCAGCCCGGTGTAGGACGGTTCAAGCAGAAAATTATTAAAAGCGGACTTTTGGGTTAACTTGTACAGTTTATTTCTGAGCAATTTAACTTTGTAAGCTATCGAGTTCGCGGGTATGATGGAAAATTTATTTACGGTGTCACTGTAACGGCTCTTCCGAACGAAAATTAAAAATTGTACAAATTGCGATTTCTTTTTTCTGATTATTTGCTTTATAGGTTAGGTCAATTTGTTGATTATATTTTTTTTGTACATCACGTCTGTTTTCCAATAACTGCTGATTGTCTTATTCTATAACACGTAGGCGTGCGTTTAATCTAGCAGAATTGCTACAACGCCATGTGTCGGTTGAGCCAATATAATTCTTTTTTTATTTAGATTCCCAATCGATAGCAGTGTCTTATATATTCTTGTAAAATTAAGAGAAATCACAATTAATGGTGAACGATGATTGCAGAATTGTACTTTTGCACGAAAAAGAATCGTGTCGAGATTATTTCCGATAAAAATAACATGCCGAAAAGTTCATGAATTGATAAATCTTGGCAAAAGTCATCTATTATTTATAGTGATAAAAGGAGAACATGTTTTTGTATCGTTCTGACATCATATTGAATGTGTATCGCATTTTGAACAGAAGATGCAGAAAGAGAAATTAGGTCAATTTTAGAGTCGGAATACAGTTATTGACATCTATATATTCATGACTAATGACTATTTTGATAACATTCTTAAGAATGTAAACTTATTCATGTTATCAATGTCGATGGAGATAACAGCTGCAAAAATGTCAACTTGGCGTTTGCAACCATACAAAAGCATTTCTTTCTCTATCTTCTCTATAGCACAATAGCTTTATTATATTTTGCTTTTTGCGATTGTTATCTCTGTCATTATCAGTTTTTCTTTTTTAAAAAATATCTACATAGAAGAGTTCATTTTTTGTCTGTAATTATATGTTTTTATATATTTTGTTTTTTATATTGATTTTTTATTGGATGTAGAATAAAACAATGAATAAAACATAAAAGTTAAACATAAGACACAAAAAATCTATTCTTTTTATGATTCAGTATATTAATTTGCTCGGCAACGTTGTTACAGAAACGATAATTATGCATTTTACAAAAAGAAAATTATTATAGATACAAGACTTAACATAATAAAATAACTTTATTTATATAATCGTTATTTATATAATCGATTTTATTATGTTAAATTTTGTAATTTGCGCATGTCTGTAAAGTTAATCAAGAATTGTTAATAGATTCAGTGGACTGTATGAGGCGATGCAGCGATTTGGGAGTAGAAATGGGCAAGCAGAAACGTTGTAAAGAAATAATGAATTGGGCTAGGAAAAAAAGACGTATGATTCGCAGAGAAGATCTTCTTGCATATCTTGCTGGAAAGCCACCTCCACCTCGTTCGCATCCACACAGGTTCATCTTTGCAATAGTTTATTCCGCAAGAATTGCAATAATTTACATTATTATAATATATATTTTTTTAACATATTTATTAATATAGACGATATGTTTCATTAAATTAAATTAAAAAGAAAAAAATTAATAAATTAGTAAATAAAACAAGCTGACTACTTATTAAAGATAATATGTTGGCAATGTTACAGAAGTTCACCTAAACCACGTATGATGGTGTGTGGTTCTCCGTCGTCGCAAAGTCAAACACCGAGTATGGTTATCGCTCCAGCACCAACTACAGGAACTGATCCAGATCCTGAGTTACATACATTTAGGGAAGCATTGTCGGGTATGTTATTTTATCCTGTAATTTTTTTAAATTTTATGCTGCCTCCTTTTTACAATTAGTATTACAATACTATATTTTTTTACTGTGTGTGTATTATATATTTATATATTTATTACAGTATCAACATCATTTTAGCTAAATATTTATATTGTAATGTACGATTTAAAGCTCAATCATATTTGGTTGATTCATGCGAAGAAGAATGTAGATTTGTGAAATGTCCACATAGTAAAAAGAAAACATTAAATTTTTACAGGTTCTCCAGTGTCTCGGCGTGGCGGAAGACAAGCCGAACTATCGGCCTTTATTAGCAACGAATTGGCTCGACATCATAAACGGCCTGCTTCGCATGACGTGGATATGGGATCACCCACGCACAAACGTATGCGTACTACACTGTAACGGTGCGCGACGCGTACAGTAGCTTTACTCCCTCGTTCCCTGTTAATTAATCGAACCGATTAATGACTAATAGCTCAGCTCCCCTATATAATTCCCGGTTATGTGTAATCATTTGAGGGAAATGGTAGTGGTTCGCACTGCCAGATAAGCACGTTCGTATGTGTCTCCGATTCTAGCTTCTACTGCCGATCTCGATTTATGTAACGTTCAAAATTACTTAATCTTATAATAGCTGTATAGAATGCGTTTGTTTGACGCATAACATTGAAAATAATGTACCTTTAGTGCACTCAATATATTTATAGGATATTTGTTTTGCATATATTAGTAAAATAATATTTCGTTTATATTCTAAAGTTATTACTTGCCCTTGTATACGATTTCATGAAAATTTCGTGAAATCTTGTACAATATAGGTGTGTATATATGTAATTATGTACTTCTCGTTTATTGATGTATACAAAATCACAAAAGTGAGAGCACACGAACGTGTCTTAACAACTACTGTTTCAAGTGCCCACACACAATGATCGGTCTGACACTATATGCAAAAATTTGTATATGAGACTGTCATTTTGTCGATCTGTAAATCAACTTATGAAAAATTTTATTAGCCAGATATGTGACATTATTCAAAATGTTAGGTTCTAAACGTCAATACGTATATCAATATGTATTAAAATTTGTAACAATTGATAAGCATTTTAATATCTATCAATCAATATCTTTTTCTTACATCGTATGAAAAATTTCAAAGTTTTCGAGATGAAACATAAGAATATTTTTATGTTGTCTGAAAATTGATAGATAATTTATGTCAGAATGGAACAGGGAGAAGATACGAGTGCAGAAGATTTGTTTTTATACTAAATTGAGATTTGTCACATTGCTCATTTACAATATTGTTTTTATTATACCGTGATTGTTTAACCACCTTATAACGTAACGTTAATTGGTCATTTTTCAATCAATAAAATGATTGTTTTGGATGATAACCAGATACGAAGAAAATAAGAAATTAGGAAATAATAATGCGATAATAATGAATTAAAATTTTTTTCTACTTTAAGTCTTATTTATCAATTATCAAAATTAATTCGATATTCTTATTGAAATGTTTCGGAATGTATAATAAATTTGAGTCTATTATCTGTCGTGTTATAATATATGTAATTTTCGTTTACGTTTTCGTTTATACGTTATAATATATGTAATTTTTTCGTTTACGTTATTCATTGTTTATACATTCTTTTCTATCCTGCATCTATTGAACGTCGTATACATCGCTTATAAAATAAGTTGAGATGGTTATTGCCCAGATTGTTCTACTTCTTTATATGATTGAATTCTTTCGTTGAAAATACAAAGTTCAAATTATAAGATTATGATATCGAAGTCTTTCAAAAAGAAAGAGAAAGTAGAATACTAAAATATTTCATTTCTCAACTATAAAAAGTACTAGCTATGAATGTTACGAAGGCATCAAAAATATTTCTTAAAGAGATCTCATTATGAGTTTTTACCATGATGTAAACCAAACTTTTAGTATAAGAGTTTTTAGAAGCAAGACGAAGGGTAAGAAAGAGGCATAGGCATGTCTAATCTGTTATAAGAATTCAAAATTTCAAGGAATAAGGAAAAAAAGGCAATGTGCGATAGTATAAATTTAGTTTATCTTTTGTTGATGTGTAGACTAGTAGAAGAGAAGAAACGAATCATCAGGAAGATACCAAGCTTTACATCCCGAGCGAGGTCTGCGTTAATATTCTACAATGAAAAATGGATTTAATATTCCATGGCTCATTGGAGCGTAATGTGTTCGCTATATAGAACTTATGTAAACGTAGACTTTGTCAGGTGTGATAATGATTGCAATATATGTATACATATGTGTACATATATATGTACATATATATATATACATATGTGTTTTATGTACTTATATATATATATACATATATATGACAATGTATTTTGTAAAAAAATGCGCTTAACAATTGCGTTTAACGATTTGTGCCAGAGAGTGGGAGCCTCCTTCCCCAACGAAGGTGATGATTGTAAATGTACATTATTTCCATGCCTCATACTACTTCTATCTGAATTTTCAAAGATGTTGCAGGCGAGTTGGTAGATTATTATTTATCTCATGATACGAATTGGTAGATTATTATTTATCTCATCAAAAATTTACACTGCATTTCGATTTATACATTACAAGATCCACATATTCGTCTGCAAACTGTTCTTCGAAGATCACGTCAGAAGTCGTACATTTCTATTTGTTTCTTCGCAAGATTGTTCGAGCGTCATTCATGAGAGGAGTAAAAGTCGTTGTTCAGTTGTAAATATAGCGCATACTAATAACGGTAAACATAGATATATCGCTAATATTATTATCATTACTAGTATTAACTACTATGCGATAGCTTTAACAATATTTATCAATGATACCGTGCGATCGGCAGTTAATAGAATTATCGAGGACTCTGCCCTCAATTCACACAATTTCCCCGGACGAGATCGGCGATGCAGGGTCCGAGTCTCGCCAACACATAACACCGTGGAGAATTTATTTTTTGCGAGCGAACCACTTACATGTCTACTGTACATGCGAATTAAACGATCACGGAAGAAAGATGTTGCTTTCACGATGATGTAAAAAAAAAAGAAAAAAAAAGAAAAAGAAAAAAAAGATCGATTGAGAAATTTGTACGTTCGCATCGTTTTTAACACGTTTCATCGCCCGTTCCAGCTGTCGGAAGTATCTCCCGTGTAAATGTCGTTTTTTTCGTAATTATGGTATAGAAGAAAGTAATACATTACTTAGGTATTATCGTATGCGAAGATGCCATACTTAGGTACACTTTATCCATAAGCGAGCGCACCAAATCCGACGATATGACGTCGGGGCAACTCTACGAAACACCGATCTGCTTTCGTTTCCGTTCCATGTGTTCGTGGTATGTCTTCTGATTGCATAATCGAAACGTCTATCCTTGATGTCTTTGAGAGAAATATCATCGAGAGTTAGACTCTCGACAGTCACATTTGTCCAGTGGACATTGAACAATACTACAAATAGTTATTCTCTCATTCACATCTTCTTATTCTCTTTACTTCCGAGAGTCTCTCTCAAATGGACAGATCAATGGCAATTGTGTGCTCCTTTTTTTTTTCATTAACGAGCAACTTGAGTACGCGGTTTCGCCGGTGTAATTGGCATTTTTCTATCTTACATAATAGCCACCCGCACGTGCGGGGCGACACTTGGAGATCGGTGAAAAAAATTTTCCCACAGACGAGAAGCTTTCCCTTTCTCATGGAAGAACTATCTCGTTGGAAATCTGTGGACCGTTATGAGATCACATAGATATAATGCATCATGAAATTAAAATGGTTTTGTTGATTAAGAAGTAATTAAGTTTAAGAGATGATATATTACGTAATTTTTAATTCGTATTAAAAAAATTATAACATTCAATTTTCAAAATTAGAACTCAATAATATGATAATTCCTATAAATGAAACTGATACAAGTTTTTCTGACTGGATAAAAAATTAACGTTTGTGTCAAAATGCGGTATAAATTGTGTAAAATATTTTATGTTTATGAGACATCAACGAAAGGTTTATATGAAAATGCATAAACGTCGTATAATAATACGCCTGACAGACATTTCTAAAAAAAAAATATATATATATATATACGTATTTGAAAATATACCGAAATCACAATATAAGAACCGGTGTAATAGTGTATTCATAGGCTAAAAAGCGGAGGTGAAGAGAGTCAGGAGGGATCACTTGTGTATTATATCGTTCACTGTTATATTGTACTTGATACGTTCATGATACGCAGGAACGTATAAACGCGTTTAAAGAACGCGAGGCACCAAAAAATTTTTTACGAGCGTGTCTTCTTTCCTTTTTTTTTCCATTATCCCGATGCACATTGCTGCAAGTTGCATTGGTGCACTTTCGCGAGAATGAGTGTACCGTGACATGAGACTTGCACGAACATGACGCCTTGATCGAGCACGACGCGTTCATGGCAAGGCGTGAAATGGTGCTGTTACTTTCTTGCGAGCATAAGAAGCTTGTATATTTTTGCGCCTCTTGTTTGTAAGATAATCATTTACAAATAAATTACGAGAAAAAGAAATCTGCCGCAGCGTACTTCTTCCTGTACTTTCTCCTGTTGTTCTGTGAATAGAAATCATCTTGTATATGTACATACTTTATTGTCACATAATTATTTTGTACATTTTGCGCTACTTTGTGGATTCAATATGTACTATACACGATGTTACACAAATTAATGTATAAATTCAGTAATCTATAATTATTCATAATATATAATTATTACCAGGATACGGTTATCTAGCATGTGTATAAATACACAATACACAAAAATGTGTATAAATAAAATGTTAGATATAAATTTAATATTATACATAGTATGTGTTACTAAATGGTCACTCATAAAAATCGTTAGATTTTTATAAGCAATATCAATCCTTTTTTTATTAATACTTAGTAACTGAGTTTAGTAATTATACCTTAGACTTTAAATAAAAGAAGAAAGAAAAGGTTATTATGCAACTATAATTTGTAATAATAAATTAAAGTTAATAAAATTTTGATATTCAAAAATAGATAATCTAAATTCGATTTCTTTCGTAAAAACGTTTAATATGATTAATGTTAAAAAGAAAGAATGATGATAAAAATGTATGTTTTTATTACATATCTGTGAACATTTAAAAATTTCGTGTATAGTACGATATACATCTAATTAAAATAACAGATCAAGCTGATGTTGAATAGAACAATATCAACGACAGTTTATGGCAGTGTGTTATGATGAATTTTTGTTTATGGCATGAACTGTTTGTTCAATCTTACTTATCTATTATTTAATGCCATCAATACTTAAAACTCTCTCCTTCCTTAGTTTTTTGATTTTCGATGTAAACTTTTCTGATAATTATTTATATAATTACAATTACGTATAATTTAGCCAATGAGATCAAATATATATAATAACTATAAACGATAGGAAAATATGTTGAACAATAGACTATAAAATTACAAGGCACAAACAAGTTCGATATTAAGAATCTTCTAATATTGATTAATTTAATAATTTTAATATATAATTATTTTTGAGGCACAATGGACTCTAAGTGCCATAGCGGAACTTCGATTGAGGATCGCCTCCATCTTTATTATTATTAATATATATTTTTAATAATTTTTTAACTTTTTTTTTTATTGTCTAATGAGTAATTTGCGTGATTTTCACAAAAACTCAATTTTATGTTTTATGTTTAAATCAACTGTTCTCTCTTTTCACATAATCTCTTGTACACAAATTATAAATTTACTGCATTTGTGGATGGACGGATAATTTCAGTAGTACATTCCTATGGCTAATGCAATATACTATTTTCACAATCTACTGTCCTTGATAACACTCTCCGGCGTACTCAGCGCTTTTTTCCGGTTTGCGATTGCATTAGTGAGTTTTCGTCTGGGACCGAGCGGAAGTTTGAGAGCCGCTATGTCGGTTTCAGTGAGTAGCATCAAAGCTTCCAGATCAATTTGTTCCGATTCCAAGATGGGATGTATGGATGTGAGATTGTTAGCGACCAAAAATCTTTGCAAAGGTGTCCATTCCTCGTCCGTTTCTTCACCTTCTGTTCACCGATAAATTCGACAATGTAATATTCTGCTTTTCTTGCAGACAAAACATAACAATGCAAAAAATGGAAAGATTGATTATAGTGTATTGTTTCTTAATGGTATTTTATTGCAAAGGTCATTGCATAAGTATTCCAATTGCATTTTGTAATAAAGTTCGTTAAACTTACCTGAAAGAAGATCCTCATCCCATAAGCTTTGCCTGCGTGCCAAACTTCCGGCACTTCCTATACTAATCTCTTCATTGTGTCCGTTTGGGCTAAACTTATTATTGCTTATGGATCCGTTTGTAGAAACATTGCTGTTTTGGAGTTGAACATCCGTCTGGACAACCGGCAGATTGTCCAGCGTAGATGTTATCTACAAAAGAAAATTACGTATTAACTTACACAAGTATAAAAAAAAATTAATTAGCTCCTTTCTTAGTCACACCGCATTTTCTTAGTCACACTTTATTGCATAATTACGTAATTAGTACATCCGATGAATATCTATTATGTATTTCTACGCGGTAATTATTTACAAAATCGTTAGCGTTTTTGCAACGATTCTCACAAGTCATTTCTTTGTTCCTCTTGAATCATGATTCAAATGGGACAAACGATAGTTTATCTCATCATGAAAGAAAATGCAGTGTAATGTTAAAGTGTACCGATTTCTACGAGTCGAGTATTACGAAGATAGTCATGCGGAACGGTTACATTTGTGAGATGAAGATTACAGCGTATAAAAAAACATGACATTAAAATGATTTTAAAAATAAATGACGTGGCTTGTACGAATTTCTATAACTCGAAGTTTCTAAAGAAAATAAAGTGTAGCTCAAAATATATAAACTAGAGTAACTTCTTTGTTGCTCATTTCCCTTAATTTAATTCTTTTAATTTTTAATATAGCCAAATTATAACTCGCGATTGTAAGGACGATCTAAAATACACATTTGTTAAGACTAACCGCCCTTCTGAAAGCTACTGAACCGAAACCAGGTCGGTTGAAGATACTGGCGGGTTCCTGAAGAAAAGTAGTGTCCTTCGCAACATTCAAGTTCTCTTCCTCCCTATCCTCCTCCTCTTCATCATATATCCTTTCACCCAAGAGATCGGGCGTGCTCTGCGATTTACTAAGAGTGCCCCATACATCAGAGATCTTTCCTCTTCTAATGCCTATGTGCTGAGGCTGAGTGTCATATGTACCTACGTACATAACTTCAGAATCCCGTCGAACGCCGGTGAGACTTCGAACCGACTTCTTTCCATTCACTTCGACCTATAACATATACGACATTATGTAATTTACTAACCATTAAATTAAACAAAAAATATCATTTAAGATATAAGTTATAATTCTGTTCATTTTTTAACTGTTTTATTATGACATTAAAAATTCTTTTAGAAATTATTTATTTTTAGATTATTTTCTACATGTTCGTTCTAACAATGAGTTATGAAACATAACATAGTTTTCTTTTATTTATTATTTATTTATTATTTATATACTTTTTTTACTTACCTCGACAACTTTGAAGTCGTTGACGGCTTTCTTAGCTAAAGCTTTCCGACAAACTGTGCTACCGTGTCTCTTTGTAGTGGTACCAACAATGTCGCTGAATGTCGGCGAAGGTTTCATTCGACCTCTAAAGGTCAGTACCCCAGGCCGTTGAGAATTTAGCTCATTCATTGCATCGAAGTCTGATTTAGCACGATCCTTTATAAGTTTCTTCTGTTCCTTTTCCGCTCTAATTTCAGCCATTTTTTGTTTCTTCATATATTCCTTCAATCTAATTGAATAATCGAAAAATATTTTTATAATTTGTTTGTAAATCTTAACATATATATTTAAAACGGAAAATAAAAATTGTTAAACCATATGAAAATCTAATATATGTAGATTAATAATATAATAATATGTATGATATGTATGATAATCGTAATGAGTAAAAAAAGATTAAAATTACGAACAAAATTATTTATGCTCTATTATAGAAACATGTTTAGTCGAATGATTTGCAAACGACTTCGATATTCTCTCTCACTCTCTCTTTTCAAGGAGTAGGACGAGTAGTTGCAAAAACAAATTCACATTCCACAACTGTACCTCTTCTCCGCATCTCTCTCCGCCTTTTCCCGGAGCAACCGGCTTTTCTTACGATTATTCAATTCTTGATCGGCCTGAGCAATGTCCAGGAACTGCAGGATCTTCTCGCAGCCGTTTATCGCCGCGAGTTCACGGGCGGAATGTCGGTCGATGTCCAACGACCAGATATTGCAACCGAATTTTACCAAGAATTTCACACAGAATTCGTGACCTCTTGCCGCTGCCAGGTGCAAGCATGTATTACCGAAATAATCGGTTTTGTCCGGATCGCCTCTACAATGAAACGATTTTATTACATCAAGTTGTGGGACAGATTTTTCAGATTTCAAGAAGAAAAAAACTATGAATTTGTAACCAAAATCATATATAAGAATATATATAAAAACGAAAATTTTGTATATAAAAATAATGAAATTTACATTTGTTTTTTTCTTTTTTCGGGAGAAAGACATTATAGATTTTTATCTTATAATATTTCGTAAAATGACTATTGTGTTTTGGAAACAAATGTGGATATTTAAATATAAAATATACAGAATACATTTCTGCTAATAAAATCCATTTTTCAACTTCGAAGAAATCTTATGATTAAAAGCTGTATATGAACCCGTTGTATTCTAAAGAACTTGTATTGCCACACATACAATTTCTTTTTACATTAATTTTGCAGCATCAATTTTACAGAAAAATATTAGACTCTCTGTGATCTCGTAAAAACTTTATTGATCGTTTTTTGTCTGAATACGAAAGAGAAAAGATAATTTGAAATGTTTAAAATGAGAGAAACGACATATTTTACTTGTTATTTAAATATTATTAGTCGTTTTATAAAATGTAATTGTGGATACGATTTTCGGATACGGGGTTTACTTCGGCCTGCCTTTTATCAAGTGTGCGTTCTATTGTTTTTCATTCGCTTGACCGCGGTTTCCGCAACTCTGCAGTCGATGAACACCTGTAATGCGTGCTTCCGGTTCCGTGCACGTATTATTGCGATATACAATAGCAGAACTAAGGGCCTGATGACGGAACCTTCAGGCCTTGGGGTCAATTCGAATCGACATCGACATTTGCCAACTTATTAGAGATCAATGGAATTATTCTTAACGTTTATTTAAAAAAATCTGCAAATATCCGACGGAGCTTCGTTGATAAATGGTCGGAAGCGTTGGGAAATTTTACAGTATAATATTTTGGAGCTGGCTTGCAGTCGAGGTCGAAGTATTAATTATGTAGTACTAGTGGGGCTATCGTGCTCACGGGGCACGACGACCTCGTGCCTGATGGGCACCAATGTTTCGTGTGAGTGGATAAAACACGAAGTTATATTTTTCATCGAACGTGCTTCGTTTCTATAACAACGTAACGTCGACTGTATATATTTATATTGTGTGTGTGTGTTGGTGTGTACATATTGAAGTGTAAAATCCTACATGTAAAGTTTATCTGAAACAAGTTGTAATGCGTTGTATGTAGTAGTAGAGCAAAAATAATAGAAAAGAAATGTCGCGTGCATTAGCTATCGCATGTCGATGTAAAAGACGACACGCTGATTACACTTGGTTATTATAAAATGGAAAAATAAGATTAGGCATGCACATACCCTCTGGCGACCAGCAGTCTCAGAGCATCTACATGACCTTCGAAGGCTGCCCATAATGTCGGGGTCATTCCACCTTCATCTCGCGCGTTACAATCCTTTCTCGTGGCTTCCTTCAGAATATCCAATATTCCTTCTTGTGCGGCTCTTCGACAAAAAGAGGTATATGATATTATTCTTTGTACATTATCAGATGTTTTTAGGTACGTGCTTGTTCAGAGTGTTGAAAATTGAATATTAAGACAAAGTAGTACAAATATCGATATTTAATAAGAAATTATATTAGCAAATATTATAAAATTACGATCTGTGATTGATAAAAAACATCTCATTGATTGCAATTATTAATTGTAATGTACATAAAGAAATGTATGGAAAAAACATAGATATTTATTCTTCAAATATCTTTTAAAAATGAATTATTAAAATTAATACCATAATAATAATAATTTATGTTATTTAATGTAATAATAATATTAAATTAAATATTATTATTACATTAAATAACATAAATTTTAATTAATTTGTTACATGTACATAATATTTTGTTTTACTCTCTCTCTTTCTTTCTCTTTCTGCTAAACAGAAAACATATTTTTACTTTTTCGGAATACGGTGTTGAAAACTCCACTTGTTATGTTTATCGTAATGTTTTATCTGCTTTTCAATCAGGTTAGTTTTTAATTATTGTCGTGTTTCTTGAAAATCGTGAATCTCGTCAGAAAGTTTTACGCAAAGTATATCCATGCGTCTCAACATCTGATAATCCGTAGCGGCTTGTTCGTGATATTTTAATTAATAAATTAAACTGCTAAACTCGCAACAGCATGGTGCGAGAGATTCGTGTTTTCCTTCTTTTTAATTAGGGAAATTGGGATTTTAAGGAAAATGCACGTGATTTGCGAAACGAGACAGCATGCACTTTCGATTCGCCGACGCTGCATTCCACGAACTGATTTCAGCGCGCATATCATTTCTCGGTATTTCATCAATGTCATCGAGTTATAACATTAATAGTCCTTTTAATTAAGTTTAAACAGTATAAGTTCAACACATAAACTTTAAACACATAATAAAAACAAATTATAAATGTTTAATAAGTATGTTTCATTTGTATGTTATTTTTTTCTTGAATTTATTACTTACAATTTCAGATTGTAGATTATATTTGAAATTAAAAATAGTTTTTCAGAGACACTTGCAAATTTCTTGTTATTTATTCTCATCAATCCGTACATTTTTGAGATCTAATTATACAATTAATTTTTAACAAAACTTTTGAGGATTCAAGATATTCAGAGGGCAATAATGAAATCTTTTTTTACTCGATTTAAAGTGAGTTGGATATATTTCGAGTTTAGATATTTCTGTACAAGTCAATCGTTGAAAATTTAAACAATTTGAGAATACAGTCGGCTCTCTGTTGTGGGTTGAAGTTTCGTTAAGAAAATATCTCGAAATTTGATCGGGAGATGTAAACGTATCGCACAGAGTTGGATGTTTGATACGTCGTATATATTATCTATAAAATTAATATATGTCAACAAGACAAGACGAAACCAATCCCACATATCCGAAAATTCTCAAATACTTTCAATTATAATACAACTAACGAGTGAAATATTCATCTCGTTTTTTTCGAACACAATTATCTCTTTTCATATTTAAATAAGAAATCAAAGTTTTTTTACGAGATCATAGAAGTTTGTCCGTAAAATTGATTTATGTAAAAAGAAATTGTATGTGTGGTAATATTGAGTTCTTCAGAACTATACAATTTTCGAAAGACTTCTTTGAAATTGAAAAAACGATTCTAATCTATCATCAGAAATATATCCTATATATTTCACATTTAAATATCTATTTTTGCTTTTAAAACACAAGGGTAATTTACCAAGTAATAAAATAGTCATAAAATAAAAATCTGTACTGCCTTTCTCGCGAAAAGAGAAAAATAAATGTTTCATTATTTTTATATACAAGATTTTTATATTCTTATATATATATTTTTTTTTTAAATGTATTCTCATGATTTTTATTACAAATTAAAAATTTTTTAAGTAATCGTGCAGCATAGTACTTGCTGATGAAAGTTGATTGGTTCGCTAGAAATTTTTGCAGACGACTCGTGCGATAAATTCCGTGCGTGAATGAAATAAGAGTACAGGCCTCCTCTCATGCATGAATTCCGCACGCGCTCTGCCGATGTACATGATACGGCAATGAAACACGTCCGTAATCATGGTTATTTTACACTTGTAAATAATTATTCGAAAACTTCTAATCTCTTCATTAAATAAATCATGTGCATGTGTTTATATTACTGGGGATTACTTTTGTCCTTTTTCACTTGTTCAACGGTACTAATAAACATTGTTAAAACATAATACATTAATTATCAAGCCTTTATTTAATTCGAAATCATTTGTGATTATAAATGTAAGAGATTTCACGTCTTCTTATTTCGCTCCAGTCGCTTGAGAAACGTCGATCCGATTTCCTTGACGAGATAGAGCGGATTATCATTAATCCGAATCGTGGGATTCGTTTAATTTGTGATTTAAATTGTGTAAAAAAAATATTTTAGCATACTACATGACGCTCATTACTTAATTTACAAAAGAAATGAAAGACGGAAGAGGCGTTGAACTTTTGTTCAACCAATTACGACTCGAATATTATCCTACACGCATTTTTTTCTAGTAGTGTTACAGAGTGCGAAGGATCGCAATTACATTTTTAAAGTATCCGATTTGTGAGTCTTATTAACATTGTCAACGTTCGCGCATTGTGATAAATACTATTAATTATACATTACACAATTATAATTCTACATTATATTATCAACATTGGCGTATTATCGATGATGTGCTAGTAGCTATTCTCCCTGTGTTATCGAATCACCTCGCCGATCGGTGCCGCGCCGTCCGGGATATTTTTTCCTCAAGGCGAGTACCTCGCCCCACGACATTTCTCCGGAACGGGCTCCTGCGGGCGAGCGCCCGTACGAAAACAAGTGCAGAGGAAGAGAGACGGGAGGAGGAGAGAGCGATGAAGAGAAAACCGAGCGACATCCTCTCGGTAAAAAAAAGAAGTGCACTCACTTATGAAATCGTTCAGACGACATTTCGCGCGCGTCGCTCGCTGCCCCGCGAATCCGGCTATCCGCACAGCATCGTTCGCGACTCCGGGAAACGCTCGACCAGGATTCCGCTCGAGGATTCGGTGAGGAGCAGGTGATGGGACGCCCGTGTCGAGAGTACTGCGCTCGGCGGTGCACTGCTCGAGCGAGCGGCGAGTTACACCTGGGGGCCCCCGGCGTGCGGTCCCCCGCACGTTCCCCATCCTCCGGTTCTCACGCTTCGCTTCACTCCGCTCTGACTCGATAACCTTACCTCTCGCCTGCCCGGCGCTCCGCGCGATTTGCCGCCACCTATCCTGCGAGCGTTCGGAGCGCCGCGCCCGCCACCTGGAGTCTGTCCCGCAGACTGCCGGAGTCAACGAACGAACTTGGATTCAAATCGCGAGGGTGCCCGCATCCGATAATCGCGTAATTTGCCGAAGAATAGTCCCTCGGTGGAATTACGTGTATACGATAATTTTTACGCGCTTTGCTTCGAACGTTTTACATTCTTTTTTCTTTTTAAGAGAGAGAGAGAGAGAGAGAGAGAGAGAGAGAGAGAGAGAGTGGAAATGCTTGACTCTCGCTATACCGGAGTGAAATTGTCGTTTTATCTGCGAATTCTCGACATCGCTTTGCTTCGAACGTTTTACATTCTTTTTTCTTTTTAAGAGAGAGAGAGAGAGAGAGAGAGTGGAAATGCTTGACTCTCGCTATACATTACACAATTATAATTTTACAATTATAATACAATTATAATACATTACACAATTACAATTATAATAACCGGAGTGAAATTGTCGTTTTATCTGCGAATTCTCGACATCGCTTTGCTTCGAACGTTTCACATTCTTTTTTCTTTTTAAGAGAGAGAGAGAGAGAGTGGAAATGCTTGACTCTTGCTATACCGGAGTGAAATTGTCGTTTTGTCTGCGTATTCTCGATCATCGTTAATGCGTTGCAGGTGTAGAACGAGTCAAGTCTGAATTTTAGTCTGAATCGTGTCGAAAAGGTAATTTGTAAGCTATCGGGGTCATTATCGAACCAAATCTGTATTTCATGTTTGACAATCGCTTAATGTATACACTAGGGTGGTTCTTATTTATACTACATCGAAAATTTAAAAAAAATTTTTTTTGTCTCATCTCTTAAAATGGTTCCATTTTATGAAAAAATAATTCCTATAAAAGTTTATTTCAATCGGATAACGGGACAGAGTGCCGAAGAGTGTCTAAATGTTCTAAAATAAGGATTTAATTCTTATATAAAATAAGGATAAAATAAGGATAAGGATCTTTATAAAATAAGGATTTAATTCTTATTTTAGAACATTTAGACGCTCTTCGGCACTCTTTCCCGTTATCCGATTGAAATAAACTTTTATAGGAATTATTTTTTCATAAAATGGAACCATTTTAAGGGGTGAGACAAAAAAAATTTTTTTTAAATTTTCGATGTAGTATAAATAAGAACCACCCTAGTATACACCCGACGTTTGTGGAGCGGCGATTTGTCGATCCTCCGCGCGATTCCGCGCGCGAGCAGTCTCGGCAAAGCGACGCTTCCCAGATTATCCCGTGGATACTAATTACTCATCTTTCAGCTCGTGCGTTTGCTCATTTTGCTTTACTAATGCGAAACGGTGATTGCAGACAGAATGTGAGCGTGTGTCGTACGCGCTGTGCATCGTTCGATTTAGCGGAAAGCGCGCGAAAGTGCTGCTGAGAGCAATAATCATCCCGCGATAATTGTCACCGTGACGGTGGTGCACCTGCCGCGTGAAGTTGGTCGCGCCAAATCCACGAATCTGATTCGCCATTTCAGATTTTTCCGTTACGAGACGTTGTACGGGTGTCAAGCGGCCGTGCGATCGTGTTTTCTTCGCGTTCGTTCCGTCGCTGCAGCGTAATAAAGTCGCGAGTGCGGTTAATGTCGGGAGTGTCGCGCGTAGTGGTGTTTCAACGGTGTTTTTGAGAAAGTGCGGGAGTGCCGAGCATAATAACGACCGTGATTAATGGCGTTTCACGAATGAGTGCTGCAGTGAGTGCGAAGTGAGTGCGAGGAATCAGTTACGGAGACGAACGAGAGGATAAGAGAGGAGGAGGAGGCTTCGGGTGACAGCGGGGCAACCGTGGGGTGAGTCTAATTACTACTCATTCGTCTGCGGGACATTTTGACACTCTAGGTCCTCCGGGTCCGTTGACTTGGGATCCTGAGATATCTCGAAGCATTGATCTAATGGAAAAATTTCTCGTAGAATATAATGTACTTCGGTATATCGCAATTTATTGATGATATGAATATATCGCGACAGTTCCGTCAAATGAACTCCATGCGATCGTAGCGTGACTGGTTTATTGGTATTTTGCGTTGATGAAGTGCGAAATGTATGCAGTTTCGTCAAATGTGCGACCGTAGTGTCTTACTTTGACTGATTTTCGAGCTCTGATTGATTAGAAGTTATTAGATTATTGAAAAAAAGTTAATTAGTTATTAGTTATTAAGTAGAAGTTGATTAAAATATTTAATTAAGTATAATCGTGATCATATCTTTATTAGAATTTTTTAATTAACGATTTATTTAAAAGACAAGTAAAAATTTTAAGACATACGACATTTATATCTTAAAATATTGATTGCTTTAATTGCATCGTTTTAATTTTGATGTGTTTGTTCATTACAGATTACGTCGTATTAACTCCGCTGCTGCGCATCGTGTGCCGGTGAGTGCAATGCAAGATCATCTTTTTTCTTAAATAGCTTTCGTATTAATTAGGCGATAGCAGTTATCTTTTCAGCACGTAAAGATGGATTATATAACTCATATAATCGTTACAATTATTTTTCTCATAATAATTTGTCACTTTTTATGCAATCTGCAAGTTGCAATTGATTCTTAATTCGCATGATATGCATAACTGATTATTATAGGTAAAAATTCTTTACCGACGATTAATGTTCCATGTTATGAAAGTAACTCTCTGCAGGTAGCGCTAGTTGTCCTTTAGAACGTTTATTGTGTCTTAAGCCAACGGCACACGGTACGAGTTTTCGTAGTATATCGCATACGAGTTAGCCACTAAGCACGAGAGTGAGAGAGAGCGAAAGACGCTCGCTTTCTCTCGCTCTCATGCGTAGTGGCTAACTCGTATGCGATCTACTACGAAAAATCGTACCGTGTGCCGTTGGCTTTACATTCTTCTCTCTGTTAGAACAAACAGAAAATGAACTGAAGAAAAGAAACCGAGATAAGTTTAACGGGATACCATGCAATTGAAAGAACCATCGGGCTTCCGGTTGTCAGCAAATTAAACTGTCCCATGCGATCCTAACAGCTGTGGAAATGGAACCATCTGAGATGAGTAACGATGGCAATCTGTTGGATGCTCAAGAGAAGACATACCTGTTCGCCAAATTACTGACTTTGACTTCCTCACGGCGGCACAAAAGAGTTGATGTTTATTCTGATCAAATAATGGTATTTATTGGCTGGGCTTATGACCTTGGCAAAGGCAGTAAGATGCTGGACAAACCATAAGTATGGATGCAAATCATAAGTATCTAGCAAAATGTTGGCAAACAATTTGCGCAACCATCGGCATAGAGAATGTTAGAATCATATTAGAATCATGTCACTCATGAGAACCTTCGAAGGTAGAAGTGGGTGAAACCAAGAGCAATGTGATGTCAATTTCTAGATCATACATTAGGGACAATCTTGAATGAAACACCTATTTTGATAAGAAAGATTTTAGAACAAGTAAAATAATTTTATATGAGTTCAGACTTAAATTAGTAATTTTGATGGATACCCTTGCGACAATCCAAAATAGGGCTGTACTTCTTCCATCAATCACTCAACATGTTGTTTATCTCCAACAAGTATTTTTACATTCATTAGAAAGAGCAGACAAATTCAATCACAGGATTTATACTATTTATACTAACCACAGCCATACACAACAAGGATCTTGATATGTAACAATAGATGTACAAACTCAAACATCATATTATTGATTCTTACGCTAAAAGGAAATTACTGTACTGAAACTGATTAAAGTACTGAATTAAAGTACTGAACTGATTGAGTCAAGAAATCTATAGAAGAGAGAAGGTAAAGATGACTGCCCAATTGAAAGTATGAATAATCAGCTCAATAAGTTCAATAAGGTCAATGCAAATTAAAGATACGTATTGCAGGTCCTTCAAAGTCAATCGATATCGGAATAAGTTCCATTAATTTTAGTCGTTTGTTTGATTTTTGACAAAATACACTATGAATCTATAAGGAAACGTGACAAATTATTATGAAAAAATTATTGTTAAATGTAAATTTTTTAAAAAATACACAGCTATGATTAATTTTGGAATGCTTTTTTTATTGATATATGTTACAACAGCTAGCATGCAAGGATTACACTGACTTAAAAATTTTACACCGATGCTTATTCGATTCTTATTCGAATTTCAGCTAATCTCATTAATTAATTATACCAAAAA
This sequence comes from Crematogaster levior, assembly GCA_901521435.1. Classification (NCBI taxonomy): domain Eukaryota; kingdom Metazoa; phylum Arthropoda; class Insecta; order Hymenoptera; family Formicidae; genus Crematogaster; species Crematogaster levior. The sequence goes on from CABEGB010000648.1 coordinate 732,006, forward strand.
ATTAGAATGGTACTTTGGAGAATTTTAGAAAATTCTTGAACTGTAAAAAGATATCTCGCTGTATCATGAACGATATCATTGAAATTCTCGAAAGAATTAAAGTATTTTTAATGTTTGATTGTTTGAATAGTTTTTTTTTTATCAAGATGTATATTGATTTAATAAGAGTAAAATAATTTAAATTATTAACGTGAAGTAAATTGATCTTTCGCTTTTATATGAAAATCTTTCAAAATATCAAATTTGATCAAAATATCATGAATAATCATTTTTTGTTTTAAATTACACAGATTTATATAATATAATGCAGTTAAATATTACCGAATATATCTCAGGCTATTAACGAAGACTTCTCAATGAAGTTATTCTTTATCCATCGCGTGCGAATAAAAGTATGCATTATTTGCTTTTAAGAATACCTTTCGCGTATTTAATAATTTTGATAATTTTTATTTCAATCACTTGTGCTTGCTTGTTTCGTCGATTTAAGATATCAACGCGGATCGAAGCAGCATATTTGCAAGAAACATTATTCAGTAGTATTTCTCATTGAGTTATACCTTGATCACAGTTCGATTATGTTTACTCTGTTAAATATGAGTTATGTACATGTCCGTACATACATTCATCCGCTACAGAATAATAACTGTAAATACAACTTAATTTTACTTTGTAAAATCGCGTGTTTTGTAAATATGTAAGCCGTTTCAACGAGGGGTTAGAAAATTATGAAAGACGTCGACTCGGTTTTATACGTCACCTGATACATTAAAAAAATGTACACATTCCTGGTAGAAAAATACCAGACGACTTTAAGAGACGCACTATTATTATATTATGATATCTATCGTTATTGGATCGTTAATTTACATATCAACAATATATTGCATGTGATTGCATTTTTTTTTTATTATACTACTTTTTCGGTAGTATAATATTTCGGTACTATTTTCTACATTTTAAAACAATTGAGATTCTGTACATATAAAGATTGATCGTGTTTTAATCAACATTTAATTATTAATCATATCTAAGCAATCTTTAATATGTAACGTATCTTACAATCTCTGACATCAATTTCGATAATAGATATTTCTTGACCAATTTGGAGATATATTTTTATGATTTAGATATGGAGGCACCATTTTCAAATTATAAGCCTTCGAAAGTGAACGAATTCATGAATTCAATTTTTCATGAATTAAGTTTATCGTTCATTTAAATTCAAATGAATTTTTTCAAAATTTTAGAATTTTAACTATCAAAATTCAGTTTTAAATATTAAGAGATTGCAACAAATAATTCCATTATTAATTTTCCAATTCTCTGACATGAATTGCTATACAATCGAAAAACACTCGCGAAAGCAATTTTTTATATATTTTTAAAATATCTTTTTCATTCTCATCAATTCTTTATGTCATGTTGAATCATGCTATCAATTGTTTAACGATTTTGCTTGAACAAATAAGTTCAGCCTAATCAATTTCGATTACGCACACTTTTATCATGTTATCATTATAATTATTTATTTATGAAACTTTTAAAAAGTTCTGAACAATTTGGAAATTGGAATTTCTCTATCCGAGTATAACTTATTCTCATTCTACTTCGTGAATTTACAATATTATCTGCAACAGATAATAAAAAATTTTTTAAGATAATTTTTTAGAAATAGTTATTCTCAGAGAAAGTTGACAAAATAAAAATTGGGCAGTATGTTTTTTTTTTTTCGACAAAGATAAGTCGATCTAGCTTAAAATCTTGAGAGATTATTTTGTCGATTTCGAAACTAAGATAACTATTACCATAAAATACAACATATGTTTCTCAAAATGCAGTACATTTCTCTCAAATCTGTTCGCGACGTGAATTAGGGATGGAAAAGTGAAAATTTTAACATGAATTGTCGAAATAGCGGTAACTATTTGATATGAAACAATTTATCAAATGAGATCAATGTAAGCTAAAAGGTGGAAAGTGAAAAGTTCGTCAAGAATCGATTACAAGGCGCTTGCCGAAATAAAAACGATCTCACTTTTCTCGATAGAGAGATTAATATACATATATAATTAACATTGTACGAACTCGCTGCGGGATATAAAAATATATTACACGCGCGATTGGGCCGTTACTTTAAGAACAATTGTTATTCGACACCGTTAGACTGCAGTATTTCGTTTGTCAGAAATTTGGTGATTTTTCTTGGACAATCCAAATGTATCGAGAAATTTGAGTTTAACGTGTGATCTATGATTTCGAATTTTCCTATGATTTGTCATCGCCTAAGTATTTAACGAAGAAGTATGGAATAGGCCGCAGTTTCGCGTGTACGAACGACAAATGTGTTAACAACAGATCAGGAGATCTGAGATTTATAAATATTCAGTTCCCATATATGTTTCATGGTTGGTTTTAAGAAGAGTCTTAAAGATACTTTCGATGGTACTAATATTAGAGATCCATGTTAATCCATTCGTTACCATTTTTAATTTTTAATAATACATTAAATGAGTGAATGATAGAGAGAAACGCTTTTAATGTGTTTTTCTCTTGAATTTCTTAGCATTTAATATTATGTTCTAACATAATATGAAAAATACAATATAGAATTCTGCAAAAAATTATTTACATTTTTTATTTAATATATATAACAAAGACAATTTAAAAAAAGATGTATGTAAGTAAAAATATGAATATGTAAGAACTACCACTTTTAAAATCCAAACATATTTTGTGATATTTTTCAGAATTAATTAATCTTTACTTTGTTTTAAAAAACAAATGTACTTTTTAATGGAAGATAATATTTAAAGATCATATCTAATTATATGTGATAATTTTGGAAAACAGATAATTTCAAACAATTTAATATTAAATTCATTGTAACGGATGAATTAAAATTTTCTCCAAATGGATCTCATACGAAAGTTATTGAATCTTTCTTATTGCTAGGAAACTACATTAAAATCAATTGAGTTTTTAAAAAGGATACGAATGCAATGTTTTTAAAACATAAGAAAACATGATGCACATGGAAATGTACGTAAGAAATTAAAAATATAAAATAAAGAACAAGTCTAAAGAAGAAACAAATCTAAAGAAGAACATAATGTAATCATAATATAAAAGAATCTTTATTACAATCTGTTATCTAGCATAATTTATTGACTCGTATCCTTTTTTAAAATATCTCTTTTATATCGGTTCTTAAATATATTCACGTCGAAGAGATTATAACGCTTTTGTATACATGAGAAAATTGTGCCATATAAATGCATGAATCTTGTGTAAAGAGTAATGCATATATATATATATAAATACAATTTTACGGAACTAATATACTCCTCACAGATCTCCTTTCATCGCCAAAACATCGCCAATCTTCGTAAATATTCATGAATGGTACATACATACATTATTTACTGCACACATTTTACTGTGTACTTTATACTAGCTGCATAAATGCCTTGGTAAATTTGCAATAAATTAAAATTCCATATTTATGCATTTATATACATTAATGTTAAAATGAAGTGCACTTGAAATTTCGTATATAAAAGATAACATTTTTTTATTTCTTACCACACTTCTTATTTGTGCATTTCGGTAAACTAACAAAAAATTAAATTATCATTGAGAAATAATGTCTGTTTCATTAAATGATTGCATTATTCTTTTCCTTTTATTGCAGTATTAAAAGCTAAGAACGAGCGCGTCGTCTAAGATACTTTGTATGTATTTCTAATAACACCGTTTTTTCTACCGTACAAGATTCATTTTGAATCGTGCTACATATATCCCTCTGTCTTTATCGTCAGAGATTTGATACATCAACAAACGTTTGAACGAGTTAATCTGAAATATATTTACAAGTGTTTTTCCATTATATTTCCCGTGTTATAAGTACAAAAATTTCTTTGGTATGATGAATCACGTTTGCATTTCGAATCTTACTTTATGTTAGGTCTATTACCGTCTATGCGCTACGTCAAAATTTGTTGGTAACAATTATTTGTCATCAATATGGCAAATGTTACAATCCCTCGTTACCTTTGGGTGAAAGGCAAAGCGGGATGCCGATAAAAAATGATTGTCTCATTACAAAACGCAATTCGTATACGTGATCTCATTTTTTATTTATGCCGTGTGTTAAGTTTTAAGTCGTTGAGCATGTTTCGCGACATAACGTCGCACTCGAGAAGACGATCGCGATCGATCGACAGTCATCGTCGAATCCTTGCGTGATATTCTCACATTTGCGAAGGAACATTGCCAGCAATGTTGAACACGATTCTTTTACTTCGCAAATATCGTCGTTATTTTCTCAGGATGGCCTGAGTACGTTGCTTGATCCTCAAACATTTCTTTCGCTCTTCATACTTCGTCATCTTCTATGTACAAAGTCGTTTCGTATTTCTCATTATGCTCAATCTGCCCCGAATTGTGCGCTGCTTCCTCAACTGGACTCGTCTGTAAGTTCATATCGTCGGCGATAATTATGGGATTTTGTCCTTGTAACGTTGTATCGGTTCTCTCGCTCGTTGATCTGTGTGATTCGCACTTCTCATCGAGGTCATCTCCCGAGCTTTCCACATCGATCTCCGTGACATTTTCCAATTCCGGTTCTTCGAGCAGCATATTACCTTCCGTAGGTCCCTCGGACGATAAACCACTAGGATTCACCTCCTCGATGTCTACTACGTGACTCTCATCGGAATTGTCGCCGCGGCTTTCCTCGGTGTCGAGGGATACCGTCGTAAAGTATTTTGGCTCGCAATCGGATCCGGGACCCTCCATAACGGCCTGAGTATTTAGGGAGTGCCGACTCGACTGAGGATCCTTTGAATGCTTGTCGAAGGATCGCCGTCTATTGTCATCCGATCTAGAATGATGTAGCTTAGGATGACGTGATTGCCTTCGTAAGTTCTCCCCGCTGCTCGCTCGGAATTTCATCTCTGCCTCATCAAACATGTATCGAGTACAATCGACACTGAATCTATCTATCGATAGTTTCCTGTAAATTCAGTTAGAAGAAAGATTTCGTCGCTTTTGACAAATAAAGAAGTTTTTGAAAGAGAGAATAATTAGACTTATAATATACAGATTATGTTACATACAAACTAAACAAAGAGCAATTTAAAACATTAAATTGCAATCTGTGCAATCTTAAAAGATATTTATAGATAATTTATTTTTAAAATATTTAAAAATAAATTTTAATTTTATTTTGTTGTCATTTATTTAAGATTGCAATAAATTTAAATCTATGATTGTAGAACATAAATAGTCATCCGGTAAATGACATACGGTAAAAATACAAAAAATAATCGTGAAATATATCAATAAAATAGATAAAATAAAATGTAAAATAATTGTAACATTTGATTTAAATTTTTTCCCTACCTGTAATCTCCCTTTCGAAAATCCGGACTTCTTCGGAACTCGAAGCTAGCTTTTCGATGTCCCATTGTTCTGTCGAAGCGACGATCGCCGCCGATTCTGTCGAAGGACATTTTACGAAAGTTTGGCGAGGATGTTTTGCGGAAGTCTCGTGGCGAGGCCTTACTGAACTCTTTCGATACCATCGTCAATTCTTCCAACAGCCTCAGATCTATCGAATTTCTTTTTCTTGGCACGAAGTCATCTGGATATCTACAATAGGCACCTGGTCGAAATGTTCGTGATTATTGATATTTAAACATGTAGACATTTTTTAAATGTTTATCCGGGCAACCTTCTGGCATAAATCTTCTTGGTCTATAAGAGTGCATAATATTCGGATATTCCGGTTATGCGAATAAAGTTTGATAGTGCATTTCGTGCAATAGAAAAAAAAATAAATTTGATTTCTAGTATTTTTGTAGTTTTTGAACTAAATGATACTATCTATTTTTTCATTCGGATATTCTTAAAGTACCTCATGTATCTGATGATCACAGTGATGATTATACATTACATTTGAATGATTACACGTTTTAAATTATTTATTTAATAACCACCTGGCAATTTAGGCGAGTGCACGAGAGTCGGTGGTAGTCGTGTAGCTTCATCAACTTCCTCGACGTCTTCCACTTTTGTTTGACGAAGCAGTTGATGTCGTCTCGCTGTGTCGGATCGGTCCTTAACTTTGAGCGTAACGGGACCTTTGTTCGGAATATGTAGATCCATCGCCATCGAAGCTTGACTACCACTCATCTTTTGATGCTCTAGACTTTCTCTGCTCACCTATTGTTATATAATTATATATAATTATCGAGAAAAAAAGATCTGATCATTTTCAATTATTATTTTCAATCATTAGAACAAAAAAAACCATTGAAACTTGTTAAAATTTATGTAAAATATATAGTATGTATTTATATTTCCTTTTATTTAATTAAAACAATGATATAGTTAATATTAAAATAATTGATTAAGCTAATCGCGAAAAGTTTTGTTTCTTCTGTAAGACGTTGATTTTTCTTTTTCGATTACCTGGTGCGGGCTGTAGCTTGGATTGTCGACTGAAAGAGCATGTCTCTGCAGTAATTCTGGATTAAGTAGCGAACAACCTGCGTACTTAGGCGATCTTCGGCGTGGCGACTTCTTGTCAACTAACGTTGGTGCACTCGGGCTCTTCTTTATGGAGTGCGCCACGCCTTTCTCCTGCAGATCCTTTGAGAACTGCATGAACTCCGCCGTCAGCTGTTTCCTGGAGACTTCGTGCGTACTGGGACTCGGACTGCGGTTCACCTTAAACAGGCCCAGCTGATGATCCCATTTTGTTGTCTGGCTCGATGTCGACCTTCTGTTGCGCTGGGTCTTCGAACTTCTTAGCGTTGATGCCTGGTTGAAGCGATAACGAGCCGGTACCACCTTGGCCGCGCTATCACGCGCTTCGAAAGTCATCACGCAGGCAGCTACCACAATGAAACCTGAAAATATCATTATTTGTCTATGTAACGGAACGTTAACTTTTACATTACGCCTAACATTTACATTGCCTGCATTTCCATATTATTAGTGGATTCCGCAATCATTAATTATGAAACATATATTAATATCAATGTGAATTTTAATAAAGTTATTTCATATAATTGAGCATCTTATTCAATTATTCAAAATAGAATAGAAGCGTAATACAATATACGAGATTTTATTTTGTTGCATTGGCGATTGTCTCTTATCTAACTATACAATACGTGATCTTCATATATTTGCTTATTTTCTCGTATAATTTAATTTTTTAATTTAATCATGGTACAATTATCTCACCTTTTTTTAAATTTAAGATTATTAAAATTTGATATTGCATGCGAATTACGAAAATGTTAGTTGGAATATTCTAAAAATATATTTGCTTTTAATATAAACATAATTAAGGATGTATAGATAAGATAAAACTACGTGGCACTTGTATCTGAGGCTGCTCGTCGATGATCGAGCGTAAGCCTCCATAGCTCAGGGGTTAGAGCACTGGTCTTGTAAACCAGGGGTCGAGAGTTCAAATCTCTCTGGGGGCAATAATTTTTTTTATAGTTTCTATCGAGTGTTCTCACTCGTGCAGTGCTGCAGTATTGCACATTTTTTGCATTTCATAATTTTCCGCTCTACTTCCATTATTTTAAGCTTTTATTTGAAACTATTTCGCTCTTTGTATCTCTCCGTGCAAAATTACATATTTGTGCAGTTTTGCAATTTTTCCTTTAGAAATATAGGTCTCTCTTTGATCGTATATGATAAAACTAATCCGATAAAAACCACAAAAGATTATTTATGAAATTAATATCTTCATATACATTAAATTATTACGTATTGATTTTATGTCAAAAAGAGAATTATAGTGTAAACTTTTGTTTAGAGAAATATTAATTCTTAAAAAAAAAATCAATTTATAAAAAGATAAGTTCAATTTTCACACGATCTTTTTCACAATCTTATTACATCATGTTATGTAAGAAATATATCAATGTATGTATATGTATGGAGTAATGTTACATGCTATTATACAGAAATATCCGGGATACGTTTATGTGCATTTTGCAACAGTGTACCTATTTATTACCAGGCAGTTACCGTTTCAAGGATATCAGTGTCGCGTAGCTAGTCGCTTGGTCAAACAAGTATATCGCGCTCGTAAATCGTATAATGTACGTTACCTCCCAAACCCATAACGACAGGACCGGCATAGCTCAGATTATTCAGGTGAAACCCACGCGATTCATTCTTCACCTTTACTGTAATATTACCTCTGATCTCTTGAGCTACCGAGAGTTGATCCGCGTAATATCCTATTGAAAGAAACAAGAGAAATGTTTTTATTTCTCCTACACACATATGTAATTATTGATACAGGACATAACGGAATGAGAAAAATAGAATAGACAGAGAAAGATATTGATTTTTAATTGTCATAACGTGATATTTCGCGCGTAACACGTTAAAAAATTGTGATTGCATAACTATAATTAATAAATAATTTAAATTTATAAAATTAATTTACATTAAATGAGCTGTTTTATATCGAAAAAGTTGTCTTACATTAAGAGAGATAATATCTTCCAAATAAACTTTGTCCCTCGTTCCGTTATGTCGTATTTTCGATACTTCTTTTCAGTATAATATACAACTGATGGAGATATTTTATTATATTTGAGAGAACATTCTATATTAAATCTGGATTGTGAGTTATTCAACATTCTATTAGATGTTAAAAAGCAACTATTTGTGTTTATATGAAGTGAAATTGTTTAAAAAAATAATATTACTTTATAAAATTTAAATTTCCGATTCATGCGTAAGCAGAAGCAGACTTGCAGATTTGCGTAAAAAAAGATCAACTTTTTTTGCAATGCAAGCATTAATATTATAAGATTTAATTTTATTTATATTTAAAAAACGTACAAGTTACTCCAATTATTTTCTCATCATAATAGTGATGAGAAAATAAAGTAACTTTTTGTGAAGTTCTTTAGAACGTGTGTGGCACTAAATAAAAACAGAAATTGGACTACAAAGAGTTGATGTTTGCAAGGGATTGATCTTTCTAAAGCTCTTTGCAAACGCCTCTAAACGGTTAGCGATTTAAAGGTCAAGACGGAATAACGCTTGTCGACATAGACCGATGTTTAATTTACGTTCCACTCACCTATGGTCGCCATGCAAGCTCCTAAAAGCATTAGCAGCAGCCCAATTCCAAGAGCTTTGCAGGCGTGCCACAAGCACCGTGTTGTAACCTTGCCTCTCACCACCTGTTCGATTTAATTGCCGTTGTTAATAAACCTGGACGATGGTCCAGTGACAAACGTTCGTACATCCGCGTTTACACGGCGTTAAATCGATCAGTACGATGTTACATTAACAGTGTAACGGTCTAATTAATAATATTTTATTAATAATGTTTTGATGCTGGACTATGATTGACGTAGTATTTATGTAGCATTTATCTAAATTATTGCATAGTGATAGTATAGTAAGATAATTAATTTTTAATCGCAGACTAATTAAAAAAAATGTAAAAATTCTTTCTACGAGCGTGTGTCATGGAGATTAGTTCTATATATTTAGAGAATCGTGTGCAGATATTAGCAGAGAGCGATAGTAATCCCTTTCAGCAGCACTAATAATTGTACTTCCTACAATTATAGTTTGCTTTTGTTTGTATGAAATCTGTGTATATTTTACTGAGATGGATTTCGGAAGAGTGATTTCTGCAGGCGAAATTTGTAAACGTGCTAGAGATGATTAAAATACGGATATGTATCTACGTACATGCTCTCTACATATGCACATTATTGGATTCTCTCTCGCTTCTTTTTCTTCTTACAGTTGAGATTCTTATCGATCTACTCCCTAATAATTACACTAACGAGACTGATAAAGAGAAAAATCAGTTTCGTGATACGTATAGTAACTATAATCAATACTTCGATTTTTTTTAAACGATGAAAATGTTCCAACCTGCACGTTCCAATTAGCCCCAGGCCCGCAGGCTCTTCTCTGCGTCCCCTGCCATTGAATGCTTCCTTGTGGCATCCTGTGTGCCCATAAAAACAAATGTTTTATTTTAATATTGCAATGTAGAGAGAAAAGAGAAAATTCAAGATTCCAAGATTTATGTTATATCGTAGAAGCAAAATTGTAATATGGACTATATTTCAAATTTTAATAAAAACCATGAATTATTAGATATAAAAAAGTACTACTGCTTTGACTGCAAACTACTATAATGTTAAACAGATTATTAATTGATAATGCTATAACTTATTGATATCTTAAAAATTTTGTAATAAGTAAACGATCAAATGTATGTACATTATTTTTCCGTAACATATTATAAAAATTATAAAAATTATTTAAAAGTGACTTCCAATATTCTATTCATATGCAGTTTACATAAAAAGTTCTTTTCCATAGCGCAAATATTTCTGAAGTCCAGGAAATGAAAATATAATTATCTAATGTTAGATACGTTCTAATAATTCGCATCAACAGAAACTCGCTTAATCCATTATCCATTTAATCATATTTGTAATAAAATGCGATAAAAAAATTTGCGATAAAATGTTTAACTCGGTTAACTTGTTTAACTCGAAATTTGAAAATTTGAAATTTATTATTGTACTACATAAAATGTACAATAATTATATCATTTTTAAAAATAAATATAAATTGATCATATAGGATAATCTTATCTCGTAATAAAAATAAAATGTTATCGATAAGTCGATTTTTATGTATGTACATATTTGATATTGATAGTTTCGAGATATTCTGTAAGAAACCTTTGAGAAAAAGTTTTTAAGATATCCATAGTCGGTTATACTTTTGCTAAAAATTTCATACTTACGCATCCATGCTGTCCGATAAATTTTTTAAAATTTAGATCTCAATAGTAGTAATAATAGAACAGTTGCAATAAAAAAGCAGTTCTTTGATAAACTCGCATGCTACGTAAATCCGATTCTGACTCATTTCTGATTTAAATTTTCCTGATTTTTTAATGAAACTGAGAGACTAAATTTTTTGTTGAACATTAAGTTTATTAAATTGCTTACCCTCACGTTTTCCAAATCCTTAGGCCTCAGAAACATACGATCCCAGATTCTGTAAATGTTTCCAACTAAGTATTATGAAAAAAGGATAGAATCCTTAAAAGAAAGATTATAAAGCTGAATTACAATATAAGGCGAAGAACGCCGTCACTTTTACACACGTACGGACTGTAGTGTCAAAGAAAATTCAAAATTTGTCTTTATTTCTTATTTCTATTTTTTTCTTTCAATTGACACTTGAAACAACGTTCGATTTGCAAGAATGTAATGAAAAGAAAATAATGCGCAAGTTAATTAGTAATTTCGAACTGGCAGTATTATGTACGAGCTCTCAAGTTTTGTCGCGCAGCATCGTCTGTGACGTCGTTTTAATTTGACGTTTCGCAACGGACACACCGGGTGCTTTTCAACACAACGACATTCATTCGTATACCACACGTCTAGCTACGCATACAGAACCGCACACAATGTGTACGTGAGAGTTATCTGACTGCGTTTTCAGTATGCACCGTCCTCGTGTATAGCGAACGCATCAGAAGTGCATTGTTCGTGCGCCTGTGTCTCCCGTATTTCGTCTTTCAACGTCGAAACTTCGCTCGCGTCCTATCGATTCAAATCCCTCTTTATAGTTGCAGCAGCGGTCCTTCTCTAACGTCTCGAAAGTTGGCCATTTTCGTCAGACAGACTCTCTTAGCCGCTGTAAGCTCTTCCTTCGAACACTCGTAAAGATCTCGCAAATGCCGAAGTAGTTTGTGCTTATATTCTTAAATTCTCATTTTCTCATCGACGAAATTATCTGAGATATTGATAGAGGAGGATCTTATTAAATGATTCTTTGGTAGTTTATTTCTCGCAAAAAATGCATTAAAAAATTGACGTTCATAGCATAAATATCTTTGTGGAAAGAATTACACAAACAAAATTTATATTGGAAAAAAAGGAAAAAGAAACAAAAACAAGCGTATAGATAGAGATAGCAAAAAATAAAATAATTTTTACGTGAAGAATGCAATTTAATTAACTGCAATTTAATTAAAAACAATCAAGATCGTCACGTATACGGCTCAACGTTATTTTTTGGTAGTGATTTGTGTAACGCGTTACGAACACGAAATTTTTCGTGCAGAATGATGAATAGTCGCGATTTAACGATACAACTCACAATCACTCTTGCTCCTTGTCTATATACAAGAGTACGTGCACAAGTCTACTTAAGTTGCATGTTACGAACTCTACTCTGCTATTTCAGATCCGACGGATTCCCGAGAAACTGCTTTCCGTCGGATTGCTTCTCACACTTCATTCCACACAGCGTAGCGCCCAATTCAGGAGAACATTCCACGTTATAGCGTGATTTCAAGACCTTAAATTGGATTGATTTATAGTCTATAGATATATAAATATATATATAGATATATAATCTATATATATATGTGTGCGAGAGATGTTATCGTTTGCTGGTGATAATCTTGGTAAATCAGTATCGCAAATCTTTCTGTTTAAAAATATTGCATTTTTTGTAAATGTAATTAAAAAATTTATAAGATTTTATTCTCTCTATTCTGATATATAGATACTGATATAGATCTTAAAGGAGATTTATTGAGAGATTATTTATTCAAAATTAAAATTGAAATTCTTTTATGGAATGAGAATTGTATAAATGCAGGATATCCTGAATTTATCTTTTAGTCTCGTAGGTAAAGTTTAAAAAACTAAGTTTTAGAGAGAGTTATAAGTGCCTGGGGATAAAAAGATTTGAAAGAATTAAACTCCCAAAGTGTACACAGATAAATACTGCTTGCAACTAGTTTCTAGTGGACTTAAATCAAATTTAAGACATGTACATAATTATCTAAGATAACTATTCATTATTATTAATTGCTTATCATCAATTGCTTATTATCAATTACTGACAAGATCTTTCTATTAAGTCGAATTCGTATCTATTCCATCGGAGAATATATGGTTGATAGAGTATCTGGCACTGTGTATGTTTTCCTAAACGGTTATTTCTAAACGCGTGTTTTCGACTCACAATTTTTACTTCCGTAACATTGACCAAGCTGATTCGTATGTTTACTCGTGTTTTACTCAAACCAAAACTTTGATTACATATGTTACGGGGTAAAGATAGAAGACGTAATAAACTTAGGATTGTCTTCGTAAATCTCTTCCCAAATCTGCCTATCTCACAAGCACCCGTTCCCCTAATAAAACTAAATGCTCGTCATTTCTTCTATTCGATTCTTATCCAACACGTGTAAATTTAGTTATTGAGCCGGGAAAATATCGATTTTATCGTTTTATTCGCTCACATTTCACATGAAACCGTGATTTATTCCCCTCATGAAAGACACGATCAAGATGCGATCAAGATCCGCGATTTCAGGCAACGCCGAGTATCTTCGACGCAGCCTCGCCTTATAGCTCGCCATATTTGGATTAAAAAATCTGACATCTGTGCTCGCTTCTTACGAATGAATCCTATCACGGCCATCTGGAAAATTAAGATGGCCGTGGTCCTATATTATCGAGATAAATAATGAATTCCGATGTTTCTACAGCGGATTGGTTACCATAACGACCGACTCGACTGGCGTTCCGTTTGCATAACTACAACCTTTCATCATACACCGTGTATTCTTTCTTGTCTAATCAAAACTCAACTTCCGATCCATCGATGGGTTCGTTTGAATAATGCATTGAGGGAATGCTGGGAAATACCGAGTCGGAAATCCCGAGGGTTTCTCGATCGTTTTCCAAACCGTTGCCGTACGAGGTTTCTATCGAGCTTGCGGAAATCTGATGAATGATTTTTTTGCGACATTAACCTGCCTTCCGATGTTCGAAAACATTCACGATTCTTTTGAACCTATTATGGAAGAACGTCAATTATTCTTTTAATATTGTCAACTATACCAGGTGAGGAGTGTTAAATGACGTCAAACTGGCATAATTGATATAAAAATGATGATTTATTACTACGTTTCGACCTCCGATTTGGGTCCTTATCAAGTAAATCTACAAAAAAGTGGTACAGAAATGTAACGATCGTTTCATACACGGAAAAGTATATAATTACATTCAAGACTTACATTACTCAGTCCCGTGTTCCGAAATACAAAGTGTTGGAAAAACGTTGAATTATATATAATTAGATTTAAAAAGAATATACAATTGAGTTGATAGGATAAAAGACGTCAGTTGTTTGTGACAGCTACATTCGGACTGAGCGAGATGAAATTTGCTTGTGTGACTTAGGGGGCAACTTAGTAATAAACAAATAAGATGAAAAGAAAGAAAAAGACGGTAAATGTGCGTTGAAACCAGGTCAATGTACTAAAATGTAAGCAAAAAAGAATTAAAGGTGACGTCAGTAAGTGTGTCAAAAATATTATAAATATTAATACGGTATGAAGAAGGCCAAATTTATAAAGTATAAATACAAATACGAATTAAATAAAGTAACGGGCGATGACAAAAATAATTTAATAAATTAAGGTAAGTCAAAGGACAGTCAATATGATAAGACATGAAGGCCAGGTGAACGGATAAAACAAAGTACAAATATAATAAAAAAATTTTTTCAATAAATAATGGACGGTAACAAAATAAATTAATTGGGAGAGATAAGTCAAAAAATGCAGTCAATATAATAAGAAACAATGATGAAAAGTAAGGGATGTGTTATGTGAACTATAAGATATTAAGTAATCTGTCATAAATCGCCGTTAGGTTCTCAGTGTCCTTCTGTGAGTTGATTGCCGAATTGCATTTTTTGATGAACAGCATCTCTGCTATTTCTCTTTTTCTTGTGTGTGTTTCTTTGTGCAAAATTTTTGGGTTGTCCCAGTCAAAATCGTGACCATACGATAATCTGTGATTTGTGACAACGGAATGATTTGATGTATGTTTTTTAATGTTGCTTTGGTGTTCTTTTAACCGGGTTATTAAATGTCGTTTTGTTTGACCGATGTAACATGCGTTGCAATTCGAGCAATCAATCTCGTACACTAACTCTGTTTGTTTCAGAACACTAAGCGTGTCTTTTCCTTTCTTTATTACGCAATTCAATTTATTAGAGATAGAATATAATATTTTGATGTTTGAGTTCCCAAGAACGCGTTCGATGTTAATAGCCACCTCATTGTTGAAAGGGATAACAATATAGTTGCTTGCGTCTAGAGGAAGATTTTCAGGGGCGTTATTTTGCCTGTGTTTTAATATGTTAAGTCTTTTCTCGATGTGATGGTCGATCATGTGATTGGGGTAAAGATTATTGCGCAAAATTTCTTTTATAATACTAATGTTACATTTGTGAAATCTTTTGTCAGAAAGTAAAATTGCTCTGTCAACGAGGTTAGTGATAGTGTTTCTTTTGTATTTTAGTGGGTGGTTTGAGAGAAAATTGAGATAACGACCTGAAAATGTGGGTTTACGATACCAGTTTGTGATGAGAGTGTCGTTGTCTCTAATGATCTTTGTGTCGAGAAAAGATATAGCATGATTAATTTCAGTTTCATAAGTAAAATTTAGGCGAGGGTGATATTTGTTAAAGACTTCGAGAATATTGTCGATTTCGGAAGTAGGAGCAATCATGAAAATGTCATCAACGTATCTGTAATACACCGGAATGGAAAGTTTAAGATCTTTTAGGCATTGCGTTTCTAAGTCATCCATAACTATATCGGCCAAGATGGGGGAAAGTGGAGACCCCATAGGACTGCCGAAGATCTGTTCGTAGAAGGACCCACGAAAGCCGAAACTAGTTGATGAGAGAATGGAGTTAATAGCGAACAAAAGTTGTTGAAGATTGAAATTGGAAACCTTGGAGATGTGATTCCAACGAGATTCGATTGCTTTGAATATTAACTCTTTGGGGATGTTGTTGTAAAGAGCGGTGACGTCCAAGGAGAGAAGGGTTTGGTTGGAATTAATATGTACATTTTTTAAGTTTTTGGCCAATGGTAGTAATAAATCATCATTTTTATATCAATTATGCCAGTTTGACGTCATTTAACACTCCTCACCTGGTATTTCCCATCACTGGCAAAAAGAAGACACTCACTCTGTTTTTATTGTCAACTATGTTTCGCGTATTTATACGATTGCATATATGGACAGAATAATGAATATTCTTTATTACGTTTTTACATCATAATCTTGTATAAATATATTGGATACGTAGAGTATTATATCTTTATTCCTTAATATCGCGCAAATATCATATATGGAGAGGTCGCAATCTATATTTATACCCTTTGAAGTTTGTCGAAGCAAACCACCCGGTATTCACGCCGAGTGTTCACGAAAAGAATGAGATAAAAAGCTTCCAATACTGCCTACGCCGTTACGGATATCGATGTAATCAACGTCGAACATTTCTTTCGCTCTAATAGAGTTCGGATGAAATTTATGTTAAAACAAAACCCTTGTAACTGGTTTTAAAAAAGCGGACACTTCTTAATCAATGTTAGTGAAATTTTTGCCATGATAATAAAGATTCGTAAAAAGATGACTATATATATATCTGTATTTTTTAAAAGAATGTTTGGTAATTATTTACTTTTGGGGAGGCAGCTTCGATGGCCTTGACTTTGACATATGTTGTCATGATTCTGAGTAACTTATCCTCATAACTTAATCGGCGCTCACTGTTTATTAAAAAGTTATAAACAAAAAAATTTGTACAATTTTAGATCTTGTTTAGGGCCGTAGCAGGGGGTGGGGTGGGGTGGGGTGGATGTCGGTTTATGGTAAGTCACAAACCCATGAGGAACAAAACAATTATAGATCTCGTTTTGAACCGGAGCAGAGGGTGGAGGTGGAGTGGATTTCGCTTGCCGGATATGCATAATTGCCGGTAAATGTCAGGATTCTGATTTGGAACGTGAAACAATCTACATAATTAATGTGATAAAAAAGGATAAAACATACGAAGAAATTTTATTTATTCATTAGTTGCAGATGTTGGACTGTTTTCATTAAGTGGATATAATATTGCTATTATATATATATCGGAAAATTTACATATACGGTCACAGTACTGATATTTACGTTTAAATATAAACTCAGCCAAATAATGTAGGTAATGATTTTCACGAGTTCAACAAATTAAATGACAAGTTTTTTGCAAATTCAGTACAGCTTGTGCAAACCATGTATTAGTTAAAACAGTGGTACTATTTACATTTCTATCTTTATATTTCCAACTTTCCACGCAAAGCGAAGGTCACCCATACCTTCTCTCCCTTCCGTGTTCACGACTCGAAACGAGGTCTATAATTTTTTTATTCCACATGGGTTTGCGACTTTCCACGCGAACCGACATCCACTCCACCTCAACCCCTGCTACGGCCTAAAACGACATTATTAATTGTTCTGTTCTACATGGGTTTGCGACTTTCCACGCAAAGCGTGGAGACATCCCTTCCATGCATTATTTCTCCGCTCCACTTCAGTTCAATATCTGTACTATTTTCACATACATATTAATTGTTTATATCTTTTGATACTCAAAATAACTGCTATATTTTCTAAACTTTTTTTGTTTATAACTTTTTAATAAGCGATTGAGTTGTGGGGAAAAGTTGCTCGGGGTCGTGTCCTTGACGGCATGTGTCGGGGTCGGGATCATCGGGGCTGCCTCCCCAAAAGTGAATAATTAGCGAATGTTTTTTTTGCAGTATTTTATATAATTACTTGCCTAGAAATGTATATACTTTTATTATGATATTTAACTTTTGCATGCGTCGCTTTAGGGAATATGAAAATACACGCACAAGTACAGCGAGAGACTTAATGGCTCACTATTGTCCCGCCGTTATATTTGCATTTTTAATTACTCTTCGTAACGCTATCTTCTTGATGTAGAATCCTCGCGCATACCAACTTCATCATTTATCTCGCTATTTTCTTTGTCTGTGTGTGTGTTATACATATACTTTATATACTACGCTCTAAAATAGCACATAAAGATACATATTTATGTTGCTCCTTTCGTGTTTTGCTTTTGTAGACGAGTGCTTTTAAAACATTTCTCTCTATCTCAAATATCTGAAATTTTTATTTGCGCTCCTTTTCCTTAGAGAAAGAGAGAAAGAGAAAGCTATTTAAAGAATTATTTAAATTA
The DNA here is from genome assembly GCA_901521435.1 of Crematogaster levior. Lineage (NCBI taxonomy): Eukaryota > Metazoa > Arthropoda > Insecta > Hymenoptera > Formicidae > Crematogaster > Crematogaster levior. The sequence continues at coordinate 750,177 of CABEGB010000648.1, forward strand.
CTTTTGTTTTCTCATCTATTTTTGCTTTTTCCCCGGTGTCACAGCATCCCTTTCGTGTTTCACGTTTCGCGTCCGAGATGATCTTGAATAAGACCACTTTTGATTTTTCTCTTTATCGGTGAGTCAGATGTCCAAATCAAAGTTCCATCGCAATTTACGTCCATACGGTTCACTCTAAAGTTCACGTGGTACTTAAATTACTTCATGCGGTAAAGATTGGCATGCATAATACGAACTGCTAATCAATGATGTGACGTGGGTAAACTTGGAAATTTTAGGCACCGTACTGAGAGCGTCGACGTGGCTTTATTTTTATTCCGACACGTGTTGCGCGGGCGAGCTAAGAAAACACGATATCTAGAGCGATTTGTACTCGTGTCGTGTCTCGCTTCATTTTACTTTCGTCATCTTACGCGATATAATTACGCATATAATTAAACTATCAAATTTTCTAAAGACGTTCATCCAACTGTTTTCAAACAACTGACTGTTTAACATTGGCTGCGTGATGCCATCCTCACAAATCTTCTTCTACAACTTTCAAATACTGTTGCAATTCACGATGTATCACAGGTATATTTAATTTATTCTATAGCATTGTGCATTCTATAGCAGTCGATGTGATTGTATTTACTTAGAGTAATATTTTTGTTCATATTTGTGTGTTGAAAAAATAGTAGCAATATTGAAGAAACTGACCGAGATTAACTCTCTTTGTAGCATCTCAGATAGTTACACATATATTCGATAGCCATAGGGCCAGCGAACCGACGAGAAAAATTGTGAAGTCGGGATTCGGTTATTAATAAGTCAGAATATCTTGCAATCGGACTCTGAATGTGGAGCGACAAAAGGAAATCAATGATTTCGTATATAAAGTGAAGATGTCCGTTATGCAGCCCGTTGAACAGTGAAATATCCTGTCTGGTTACAATGCTCTTTAGATTTCCATAAAACGCTTTTAATGTATTTCTATCAATAGAATATCATCATCTCAGGGAAAGCAATCTGTAATTTTATTGTTGCACTCATCTTATACGCGCGTTGTTCGATCTAGTCTTCGCATAATCTCACTGTCGTATTTCATATCTCCACATGCAAATCTATTTTTATAAATATTTTCTGAAGTTTCCTAAAGTTGCTTTCAGAAGGTTTTCAGTTTACGTAATCGATATTTTCCGTTTGATAAATACCCAGCGTACGCACAGTAGATCAAACAAAATATCTCGGATTAGAAATGTTCAAGTTCCAACAATTTTCTCACAAAATTTAAGTTTTCTGAAGTTTCAGTAGATTTTCAGTTTACATAGTCGATATTTTCCATTTGATAAATGTCCAGCGTACGCACAGTAAGTCAAAACAAGATATCTCGATCGGATTAGAAATTTTCAAGTTCCAAACTTTCTCACAAAATTTAAGTCAGAGTTAGAGATAGTTGAAGTTAAAGGATTGCGAACATTTACTCGTTCGATCCAACTACTGTCATTACCGTATTGCGCGTTTTCCACCCGCCGCTATCTAAAGATCTCAAAATTGCTCACCTTGTCAGAATCCAACGCTTGAAAGGAAACACTCGATCATCGCTGGTCCGCACGTCGATCTCGCGCTTGTATCAACCGCGTAACTACATCTCGAGTACGTCGATGCTCTCGCAGTAGAACGGGCGCGCGGAAAGCTGCGTCGGGAGAATTGCAGTCGGGGAGCACTATATGAACGCCTGCTCACTAAATCATCGACCGATCGAAACTTTCGCCGCTTATCTCGTCGACGTTTCTCGCCCGACTTTCCTCTCGCATCCCTCCTGAACTAAATGGATGCGACCCTCGCGTGTTTATCCTGGCAGCGAGTCCGGAGCGAGATGAATCCTGGCGGTAGTCGACAATCCGTAGGGTACAGGGACGAGCGATAGGCTCGAGAGAGAGAGCGATATTAAATCACCGTGATCGTCGACGGCGAGACCCGTGGGAAAAGCTCGACGAGATGCCGCTCGAGGGAGTGTCCTCCTCCTTCTTCGGCATCACCTGTTGGTATCGCCGTGACCCCGGTCACAGTTTTATACGGGGTGGCACGCTGAAAACCCGCGGCCGCAGCGGCACGACGCGCGGCGCAGCGTCTCGCGCCGAGCCACTGCGCACTCGCGTCGTCACGGCAGATCAATGTGTGTTATATTGCGAGCTTCTCTCCTCTCTCCGAGAGAGGATAAGGGTCTTTTAGCGAGGTCTCTTTCTCCTTCTCTCTCGACCGTCGGTTATGCGCACGATGTACATCCGCCGCCGTTATGCCACGTGTTTACCCGCCGATTCTGCGTATCAAATGCACCTGTCGCAGCCAGGTAGCGTGCAAATGACAGTTTCGGTAGATTTAGTCGATAGATATTTGGATATATGAACAGTATCTACATGTAAATATTTATGTATGTACGAAAAATTGTACAAGAAGCATAGGAATGCTAATTATAATATCTAAATAGGTTGCGAAGCAGACTCTTAATTCTTTTTTTGAATATTTTTCGAGTATATTTACTGCCTACGTATTACTTTAATGTTTACTGATTTTCTTTTTTAAGTTTGCGATCTTATTTTAATCTTATATTCACGACGCAGTATGCTATTTTTATTTGTTTATACATGGTAAGGAAAAGCATATATTGGATGCATAATATCGGAATTTAATTGAGATATTTTTTCCGATATCAGTTATTTTTGTTCAAGTTTATATAATTTATAGCCGAGAAGATCATTTATCAGAGATCTTAACAATATTTCATAATCAATACTTTATAAGAAAATCACAGACCAAAGGATACGAGCATTGATAGTTATTGTTAGATAAATAATAGTTTATTGCCGAAGGTATAAAGAAAACGACACAATTTTTCAACATTTTATTAACCGTACAAAAACTTGATGCTGTTAAGCTGTATAAGCTAATTTTTTATTTTAGACCTTTTAAATAATGTTCTGACTTTGCCATGGCCTTTTATCGATTGAACGTTATCTTAAATCCATCGTTAATTTATTTTGCTTTATATTATATTAATCTAATTTCAAATGTATACATTTATTTATGATTAATTTTTTAAAATATTTTCTCATACTCATACTTATACTGATTAATTTATAATTATTATGTTGACAAAGATTTTGTTAGTATAGTCGAAACGTACACATCTTTTTATCCTTTTACCTTTGACTATAAATAATTATTTATTTAACAATAACACTTCCAATTTTTTCTCGTATCCTTTAACCTGTGACTTTCTTATCTTTGTTTGTTCATATAAACGAATATGACTTTTCTATTATTTCTATAATTCATAATTAGTCTAACAGAGACATCTTCAACGCTCACTTTGATCAATTTTTACTCACCTCACAGTTACTCCATTTATTTATTCCATGATTTTCTCCTTCTCTCAGATTCATTCATTGCACTTATAATATTCGTGAAAACATGACTAGTTATTGTGCGTACGAATCATTAAAATACTAGGATAATTACACTGCACTTTGCACGGCACTCTAAGCGATAAATGCACGCGACGCGCACTTTACAATTGGAATTCTGTCATTGGAACTCGAGATTTTGATTTGTCCAACACTCGTGAAACTTGTAAATTAACACAATGAACAAAATCTCAAATTATACTTATTACTCAAACTCAATGCTGCTCGTCTCGCAATCAATTCGTACGTGTGATGTTCTATTTATGATCGAAAATTAACAAATAAAAATTAGTATTTTAACGCGCAATACAGTACAATCAATAAAGTTAAATAACTTAATTAAAATGCAATCATCTGAAAATTTACTATCAAAATTTAATATTGCATATAATTTCATGGAATTTATCTATATTTCGCATTTTCATCCGAAAGAACGAACAAATTATGTTTAAATCAGCGAATATTTCAAACTTCAATGTAATTTGTAAATCTAGTCATTGTTAAATAAATTATTATCGCCCGTGTGCGTATAAAAAATGTGATAAAATAACGTTTTATAATTCTTATTCCTTATTAATTCGATTCTGAATGAAAAGAATAAATCACGTGAGGTATTTACATCGATAGACTTATAATCGTTAATCACGGAAGTTAATCACACGAGAAGATGATTAAACTAATAGTTCGTAGGTAATAATCATGTTTCGAGGGGTAACACGGTAGCACGCTGAGAGACACGTTATTACCGGCTTGAACCTTGTCGCGTGAATGATAATATGATGTTTGACGACCTTGCCGTTCGATGTGCTTATTTGCCGTAACAACAAACACCAAGGTAACATCAAGGCTAGATACTCGGAACATTAACATTAAATTAATTATAAAACAGACATGTATGTTGAAGATTCCACTTTTTATATTATAAATTAATTTTGATTGAAAAATAACTATTTTAAACTTCAATGTATTCGCAAATATTATCTGCATATTTTGCACTTTGTTTCGCAGACTCGTTAGTATTGAGACAATTAATTCCGTTTGACTGAAAGAGCAGTTTGAAATGGAAATATTGTTACGTGAATTTTAACTAACGAGACAACTTCAATCTAGTTGATATCTATATAAATGTATATTAACAAAGGAACAAATTTTAATTATTATACGATTACGAGGGGTTAGTCACTAGTTCTAGTGTACAAAAATTACCCTTAATTTGGATTACCTTTAAATTCCTCAGAGAGAGATTACTTAAGATTACCTAATAATACCAGATTACTTAAGATTATCTAATATTACCTCAAATTACAAGATTATCAAATACTAGCCCTTGTACAAAAATTATCTTATTGTCAGTGACCAACCCTCGTACGATTATTTCTTTCTTTTAATGGCTTATACAATAATATATATTATCTAATTGTTTCATTTAAAAAGAATGTATTATTTAATAAAAGAATAAGATTTTAAGATATTTTAATCGAAAAATGGTTTATATAAATTATTTTATTATTGTTATTTATAGATTTATTTAACAAAAGAGTAAAATTATGTAATTTGTTTATATTAAATCAAGAATTATAATTTTAATAAATCGAAGAATTAAATTTTAACAAATCAATTAAATCATTGTAAAATGATTTTTAAATTTAATCTTTTTAAATTATTTAAATCATATATTTTTGTTTGGGATGTAAAACCTTAAAAAAAGAATAACAATAAAATAATTTCCATAAATATTTTCCAATTGAAACAGAAATAAAATTTATTTTATTTATTATAAAATGAATATTAAATTTAGTACCGTATATCATAAGCAATCATTTATTTATTTGCTCTTTAAATGTTATTGAATATTTTAAATGTAATTGAATATTTTAATTGCGAAACTTTACTTAATGTAGATGGGAATTTATCAAATAAATATATCGTGTAAATAGCTCGGCTGTTTTTGTAAATAATATTTATTAGATAATGTGTGCTTACGAGTTATTAAGTAACATAATGTACTCTAGGGTCCTTCATAGAAGGCGTACAAATCATTGTTCCAGCAATGTCTTCTAGATTAACGTAGATAAAATTGTCGTTGCGATCGTCTTTGTCCGCTTTTCGCGAAACACGCTTCATTGCGCGAAGTAACAATTTCTTTTTAATAATCGACACGTAAAATCGAATCTCTCTTCTTCATCGAGGTCGCGAATTATCACTTTTCGCATTTATCGGTCGAAGTTTGCAAAATTACCTAATCATTTTAATAATTTGGCCTATACGCCCGTAAAATAGCGCGTAATCCATGATATTGCAACGTTTGCAAACTTCACTTTTGGGAGATGTTTCTTTAAATATATTTTCTTAAACGTTTATATTTTTCTTTTTATTTATAACAATCTTCTTTACTTGTTTACTTATATATGTATATGCTAAAAATTCAACAATTATCTATCAATAATAAGAAATCGAGTAGAAATGTTGCTGATTCATTGCTATACAGTACAGTATTGTAAAATTGAGTTCATAGCAGAGCAAGCGCGTCTAATTAATATAAAGCCGCTTAATCACGAGTTATGCTATACACTTCGACAAGCCAGTGCGCAAGTTTAAGCGAAAATCGTTTTGTAAATTGTCGTCACGATAAGAGTCTGACCTTAATTATACGCGGACACGACCTCATGATACGATTCGATTTTATTGCCGCAGTCACGCGCTTCTACGACGATCGATTCGACGTTTTCCCGGGTCAATTCTAACATCAAACCAACCAAAATTCCTAAAATTAGTTTATACACGATCTAAAGTTATCTTTCTCACTCTCTAACTAAAACTTCTCTCAAGTGAATGTATCATTTTGTAAATATTTTCCTAAGTTCGTCGAAGCCGACGAGCGTGTGCTCGAAAAACGCGGTCCGACTTTCTTTAAAAAATTTTCGATTAATTAATTCCTATTCTCTTTGCATTCCCTTATACAAGTTTCTTCATACATACATTCTTTTACATACATTCATGCTTTTTTCTCCCTCCCTCTCTCTCTTTTTCTCTCTTTCTCTCTTTTGTTACATACAGAATATTCCAGAACTACGGCCAAGTTTTTTTCTAAGAATTGTTTGATCAACTTGGATTTCGGCAATTTTTAACGAAAATATCAAGGCGTCAGTAGTAATTATAAGTGGCTGAAAACAGATGACTTATTAAGGTTTAACGAAATGCTTGCTTTTCAATCTGTTTTGTGAATGTTATTTTAAAGGTCTGACTTAATCGCAAGTAAATATTTAATATACTCTGAAGTATCCAATGTTATAAAAATATAAAAATTGATCATGGGCTGAAAATTAATCAAACAATTCATAAATGCAGGAAGTGGCGGTAGCATTTTGGGATATCCTATGAATATAGTATATATTTATCTGTTCTCATATAAGGTAATAGCAAGTGAGTTAATCTCATGCATGTTTTACGTCCGCAAGTACATCGATGTCTAATTTTCTTAGATATTAATGTAATTACGCACATATCGGTATATATTTATAGTTACGTTCATAGAATGCCATGTACATGTGTTTATGTTTCTTTTTTTTCCACTTTTTTATTCTCTCTCTCTCTCTCTCTCTCTCTCTCTCTCTTTGATTGTGTAAATGTGTGTATATTATTATGTATATATACTATGTTTCTTAGGTAGTAGGTATCAATAGTGTCTCTCGTCTTTTTTTTATAGCGTTAAGAATTAATTTATTAAAACTTTCTCTATCATCTTCTCATTTTCATAGGATTTTTAATATCTGGCCATGCATTAATCAATGTATTTTCATCGCACGGGTTTCGCGAATCTCTCTCGCTTTCTCTCTTTCACTCTCGCACATACACACACACACACACACACACACTCTCTCTCTCTCTCATCCCGCCACGTAGTTAAATTTTTCTAAAAACTTTTACACGCTGTACATAGTCATCGAACAGCTCGAGGCATCCTGCTGATTGTACTTGTATTTGTTGATAATGAGATTTCTTTTTAAATGCCTCCCATTCCGCTTCTCATTCCCGAGTTCTCGCAGCGGTAAACGGCGATGCTCTTCAGAATAAGTGTTTCTAAAGTGCTGCAACTCGCGATCGTTATTTCTTTTTCTAGGATTCTGTCTCGAGCGTTCGACAAAGCGATAAATCGAAAATGCGAGCGGGCGAAAGTTTTACGTCGCATCTCCGCCGAAGTTTGTCGCGGAAATTTATAGCTATCCCCTTTTGGACCAACTTGCATGACTACTCGACATCAATTCAACTCGTCGATGACGATCGGCGGATTACTTCGTCTCGAGATTTCTTACGTCAAGAATCAATAAAAGCTCTCACGAATTGAAATTACTATTTTATTCGAAATAAAGCGTCAGAGTCAGTGTAAGGTTGGCTACTGAAAGAAGTTTTACGGTGTCAGCTGTTTTTGAAAAATAAAAGAAGAACATGTTGACGAGCTAACGTCGTGACAACTGATTTTTCTTGCACTTGCATTATTGATGCGCCGAGAAGCGCAATGCAGGATCCCCGTGGGATGCGTTTAACTTTTCAAAACTAGTAACTTTGCCCGGGATAACGGGCGTGAATCGGCTGTAGTCGACGTTTGTCTTCGCTCGCATCGCTCGATGTATCGACGTTCGACCGCAAAACTTGTTTCGCGGTAAATGGTCGGGAGTGCATTATTCTCGTCAGACGAAGTGAAAAATCGTAGCTACGGTCAGAAACGTGCCGTGTTATGGTCTCTCGAGTACAGTTGTATGAACTGTGTCGCTTCTTCTCTGTCTCTTATACGGTGCATTTCGAAACTACCAGTACGTATTTCGATGACGGCCTTGTTACACTCATAGACTTGATATTTCTTTAGGGAGAATCTTACAGAAGACCATCATTTCGCAATTTTCTTAAGTTTCCGCAAAGGTAGTGCGGCAATCCAAATTTCATCAAAGTAAAGCCTTGGATTTCAAACAATATGATTTTATTCTCCGCCTGTTCACCTTGAAACTTCGCTCTTTAATAATTATATTTTTACTTGTAATTCAACATCAAACATTTGTTATTGAAATATGTTCCGGTGGTTTTGGGACACCTTGTACGTACACTTCGGTTGAATATATTCTATTTACACGCACGTCTCTTGTTCTGCTAAACTCGCTCGTTGTTGTGCGCTTAGACATGTCATTTTTTTAATTAATTGTATATAATGTAATAAGTATTATATATATATATATATATATATATATATATATATATATATATATATATATTAATCTGAGTTTCTAGGCAGTTGTGTGTTGTTTATGGTATATATACGTTAAGGTTTATATAACTAAGATCTCTTCCTGTTTCTCGCTGTTGTCTTTTTTTCTCTTGTCTTTTCCTCCGATTTGCCTTCAGTTACGTTCTTAGAAAAAATGAATTCTATTTCGCATGCGTAGTTGATCGCCCTACTTGTTAGATATTACAAAATGAACACGTTGATCTATCGGGAGAATAATGGTCGAGCTGTTCGAGAAAAGAACGTTTACATTTATCTATATATATGGATATATATATATATTTTTTTTTTCATGTCGTAAGTAATGGCGTGAATGTAAGTTAAAAACTTCGAGACAGACTGAACTCAAGAATTATAGATTGTCCAAATGATACGAGGCACGGGTGTATCGATAAATTTTATTTCATCTACATAAATAATTGACGTTTTTCGGATACGATTTTTGCGTCCACCTTCTCGAAACGCTCGAAATTATTCAACTCTTTGACAATATAGCTTCTTTCTCGTTACATGTGTTGCTCACTCATACACACTCAAAATAATTATATCTATGGTTTCCCCTCGACTCTCGAGTTGGTTCACAGTATTTGTCTCGGCGTTTGCTCGCGCGGAGGAAAGATCTATAAATTATTTATAAAGAATAACCGTAATACGGCCGCGCGTTTATTCATCTAAACGTAGTTAAGTTACGAAGGTTTTACATTACGGAAATGCTACGGAAAGAACGGTATGTGTGTGTTTTCCTGATGTCCTAATCGGTGGTATTGAGCAAAGTGCCGTAATTACGTACCCCTTAGACTTACTCGGTACGAATTAGAAATTATACGTATCCTCCTATTGGTCGTTTATGCTACTTAACAGTAGACTATCTGGCGGTTACTTGTGTTATTGCTGCTAAAATTTATGTAAAAGGGAGCTGCGTCTCACTCTCTAACATGATTATCAATTAATCGTATCAATTAATTGTAAACTTTTTTTTGTATTTTGACAATTTTCATTTGCTAGATCTCTCGGGATAAATGCATGCTGATAGTTTTATTTTAATGGATAAAAAGGAATTCGCCTTCTTGCTGAATCGAAATTCGAATGTTAATGAGAACAGCCAACGATATATTTTTTATTAACGACTAAGTTCATTAAACTGTTTTTTTTCTTGTGTTGCAAAAGCATTCCTTGTCAAGAGTCTAGTTCTTTGACAGTTTGTGCGGATGAAAATCCCGTAGCTCGTGGAACAGCGCCGCGAGTCGTCGAAGGCATCGATTATTCTCACAATTGTGTGTACGCGTGTATGCTTTCGCGTTAAGAGTGTTTAGTACGTATTGAAAAATTTTTCGTATGTAGATGTATAGTCCACGCTAAACTACATTATTCTTATCATCTTTGCTCTACGGATCTATCCTTCCGATACTCTGCTATTTAATGATCTGCGATATTAACAAAGTCGTAATTGGAAAATGTTGGCGCATCTCTCTCGACGAAATGCTTGTGCTTCTTATTTCGCAGGGTTTCACAATATTTGTTCGATTAAAGCAGTATGACGGTCGATTGAGCTATATAGATAATGTGTGTGTTTGTACCTTACTATAAATTTTCTAAACTATAAAAGCGTTTACAAGACTATGTGTGATTTGTACGAAATTAAAAATTATATTTATATTACCAAAAGTTTTGGTAAACCTTTTCATCTTCTTGAAGCTCTCATTTCTGAAATACTCTCTTACGAAGTATCTATCTTGTCTGTCAAGGAGCATCTCGTATAGCTAAACCGACTATTATATCGTTTTAATGAATTGTTGAGCGTAACGAACCCATGTCTTCGATTCGCAATAGTCATACATGCGACTTTCTTCGACGATACATTTTCTCCCTTCTGCGACGCGCCCCGATTTTTTTAGATGGAAGCACGAAATGTTTCACGAGGCCCGCGGAAAATATCACAGCCTTGAGAGAAATCACGAAACTATCCGCGACGCATCCAGGAGTTTCTTGGTCGTATAGTTATTTGGAAAGTGGCGTAGGTAAGTTTGATGTCCTAAATTCTGGAATATAAATTCGTGCAATCTGTCTCTAAAAGTTCTATCTCTGAAAACTATTACACGCCACTTTCAAAACAAACGGTTTGTGTATTAGCGATAACTTCCGAAGAGTATAGGTCACGTTACGCATTGCAAGTGATTTGCTAAATCAACATTTTGTTCTCAAAACACTTGTGGCTATAGGACGATTCAGGACGACGGTTCGTACAATCGTAACAGCAAGTACAGCGATGGAACTCGAGCGAAATTGTGTGAAACCGATCTTACGTTTCGAGAAGCGTATATGGATAATCAGAAATGTATCAACTCATCACAAAGAATTTTGTTGAATTAATTGGATTGTTGATTAATTGGACCAACATTTACATTTTTGCTTATGTTTTCAAAACTGAGAATGTCAGATGTGTATCATGTAGATGTGAATCAAGGTATTCATAAAGGGTGGCAGTGAATTAATATCGGCAACAAGTCATATTGCATATCGTAACGTCAAGCAGCATGTGAATAAATTTCGAGACTATTTTTCGCCGATTTTTTGGCGATGTGATTCAATTAGAAGCGTTGCTATATAGCTCGATAGCGTGTATCTGGACAAGTGTTAAATTTGCACCTAGAAGCAAGTCAATTTTGAAAAGGTTAAAATGGAATCGATGCCCGGTTAACAGGAAATTTTGTTTCGTTCAAACAAGAAACTCGCCATAAAGCGAGTGTTAGTTTTTTCATTTTTATTGACGCGTGGGAGTTACCTTTGAAGCTTTAATTATCGTTAGAAATTTAATAATCTCTCTCTCGCGCTCTTAACCTTTTCTCTTTGGAGATTTCATTATATTCGCACATCATAAGTGCACTTGTCTAATTCGATATTCATGTAGGGCGTTTTAAAATTACACTGACAGACACCATTGGTGGCGAATTCATTGACGAATTTGGAATCGTTCTATCTTAAAAACTATTGAAATATCAATAACTTCTCAATTATAAGCGATTGGATATGAGTAATTTTTCGTATATTATCTTTGAAAAGTATAAACAAGTAACGAAATCTTAGTCTACATTTAATCTTAAGTGAACTTTAAGAAAAGTTTTTGTGTAATGCTTATTTATATATTTAATATTGCAAATTAAAAAAGGATAGGAAATTTTTTACCCAGCTATGTTTCTTTTTATTGTAAAAAGATTAAGTGCAAAATCTAAAAAAATAGATATTAATCTGTTGGAAAAAAACTTTTATGACTTATTGTCAGTTAAATTGCAAAAAGAAAAAAATAGTTGATAATTTTTGGAGGAAAAATCTTTGTGAAGATATGATTGTATTTGAAAGAAATATATAAGTCTCAATAAAAATAAATTGACGGACAGACAGTACGAATACTTATTAATTTTTACGATTCTCGTATAACACGTGGGACTGAATTCAAATATTTTTTAGAACGCGCAGGATGTTTTTAATATAGTATACTATTGTTAATTCACCTAAAAATTATAAAAGTATGACTTATCTCTTTGGTGTATGACAGTGATGTCATTTATGATCGTTCTCTGATTGAAATATAAAGAACGATATAAATGTAACGCCTGAGATAATATTCCTCGAACTATTTCGGCTTTTAATTTACACGCAAGAAATCTTATACGAGATTAACGTACAGTTGTTACATGAAATCCATATTCTTGCATATTTAATGGTAAGTGGTTGCCTAATTCTGAGTTTTATTAATTTAATATGTGAAGATCGTGTTGCATGTGTTGAAAACATGATATGAGAATCAGCCGATAATTCATAATTGGTACTAAATGTACGCTGAGAATACGACCTTTGCTTCTTTCAATAAAATTTATCGAGAATCCTTCTAATCATCTTTGCTATTAGCAAAATAACGCAAATAAGTGTGTAACAAATATTTTTTGCAAATTTATCTTAATCAAAATTGCAACTTATATAACGAAATTATAGAATCATTCATACTTTCAAACTTTTATGTCTTCTGTGTTTTTTTATTATTCTTTATTTCAAAATAGAGTACGGCGTATGTAAAGTATGCTTGCAATGAGTGATGCAATTTGCAAAATAATGAATAAATGTGTAGATTATTAAGCCAAGTCTGGACGGAAATGCTTGACAAATGATCGTGAAATTACCGAATAATTTACAAGCGCGGAAGAAGTAGTGAGTTAAAAACAATCATTAATCTTTCTTTAATATAATGAGGTTACTAATTTGAATTTAATGTCACAAAATTAAGTGTCATTTATAAGAGTCGGATAATTATTTCTTAAATGCGATCGCAATTTACTGTCACTAACGGTGTTTGAAATCTTCTTTCAAGTGTCGCAAACGAATGAACATGTCCGTCCCAAAAGTGTCTCCGAAGGATCCTCGACGCCATTAATTTCGAAGGACCGGTCGCATTCCCGCGCTGAATCTTTTGTCTTTTGTTAAGGCGCGACGGAATCCCTGAAGTAGAAGTCGGCAGTTCTTTCGGTGTAGATTGGTCGCTCGTTTCCGTTGAAGATATCCGTGGAGTCTTCTTATGGCACGGATTCTTTGGTGATTCGGAGCACGCGTCCTTACAGGCTCCAATAATACTGCGACACTCGCAGGATCTTTGGCGATCGCGCAAAGTCGAGAAATCCCGGTACGATTGTCCTCAAAGAGGATCAGGACGCGCCATAGACGCAGGCCGAGTTGTCCGGTGGACTGATCTTTTCCACAGGTAATACCGCCGCTCTGTGCCACTCGTCACGAACCTATTACCGGAAAAGATAGTGATTGCAAACTGTAGCAAGAAAGATAAGAAATGGAGAACGAAATCGATCTACGCGCGATATCATTTTTGGAATTTTTTTCCAGGAAAAAATTACCCAGAAAAAGAAAGAGAGAGATCAATCTTTTTAAGAAGGATATTTTGTGGAAGAATATTGAGTTGCAGCATTTGTTGCAAATTTTTCTGTGAAATTATTCACGCGTTACTTAACTGTAATTTTTCATTTTCCATTAATTCTTTCTCATTCTACTCGATTTGCCTTCAAAAGACCAATGTTTGTTATTTTTTACTTTTTTTATGTCATATAAAATTATTTTCATTGTAAACATGAAAATAATTCTGATAAAGCGAAAGGAGTCAAGGTTATAACGTTCAATTAACTTGGCGCGTGCAACAAAGAATGTTAAAACTTTAATAACCGCCCAATAGCACTGATAAATTCAACGCGCGCATGCGATTAATCGTAGTCTGATACCCGGAATTACGCAACTCGCGTAGGATTACATGTTTTTTGTTAAAACTAACAAGCACTTACAATTGACGTAAATAATGATCGTAAAAGAAATGGCGCTCTGTAGTTGATTAAAAACGAACATCGCCGTACCTGTTCGACTTTGGCGAATACCCTCAGCAAGTTGAGGCCGGCTAATTTCTTGATGTCTTCTTCCGTCCATGTAGGATCCTCCAGCAAGGTGGCCAATAGTTGCGGATATCTCGAGACATCTTCTAAACCCGTGGGAGTGCTGCAAAAGCGACAAATCTCGTGAGAATCAAATGCTCTTTTTAACTTAGCTGATTCTACTTCTTAACTTAGCTGATTCGAGATAACACTCAGAGAATGATGAGTTTGCTGTGCTCGGCACGTTACTTCTGTTAAAAAAAAAAATGTAACAATAAACTAAATAAGGATTAAATCGTTTGAAAAGATGAATTATATTTTTAGTTAATCTGAGTTGATATAAAGTGTCAAAATTGATCTTCAATACTTTCACTTCTGCCTCAATATTGATATTCGCAATTGACACATGTCCCACGCATTATTGCAGACGCACAGAAGCTTTTGTTCCACATTAGTTCTGAATAGTCTGATTTTATTATGAATAAATTGAACTCGAAGATAGAAAATGGTTGTGTACAATTAGTTAGCTTATTGCGAAACGCATATTAAACCAAGTACGATATAAGTTTAATCATTCACTTATAAAACGTTTCTGTTTGACTAATTTAGTGACTTAGTTTATTTTACAAGTGATTTTACTAGCATTGTCTATAACATGAGTATAAATTAATTTTGTTTTGAGCCCAATTTAATAGGTCAAAAGCTATATTTTGAATGTTAAACCTAAGTAAATTTTGGGACAAAAAGTGTATGGGAAGTTCCGTTAGCAACGATATATTTTACTATGTATAATATTACAAGAACCATGATAGGCACTTTGTGAAAGTTTCATAGCTGTAGAACAAAAGCAGTTCCTTGGGCATTGTTTCTTGCGTCTCCCCATAAAATTAACCTCCTGGGACTCGCGCGCTCCTCAAAACAAGCGAAGTAATTATCCCGAGTGTTATAAAAGTGGAACTCTCTGTAGGTTAAATACATATTTACGTCGAGTTCCAGATTTATTGTGGCTTGTACAATTCGACGAGATTAATCGTAAACATTATTGAACCAAATTACTTTTACAACAATACTGTACGCATGCTGTCTCTGAGTGTTTCTGCCTCGCGCACGAAAATAGGTATAGTGAAAGAATAATTACAAATTTATCCCGTCGAAACCTGCTCCGATTCCAACGTGATCGATTCCCGCCACCTTTCGAATATGATTGATGTGTGCTAAAACAATATAGGACTTTAATCATTCTATTCTGGTGCCGCGTCGCAAAATATTTTAATATGAAATATTTTAATATAAATGCATGCGCGTTTGCCTGTGGGGAATAAAATGTGATTGGGGAATAATACGGTTATAAGATAACGCATTTACGAAGTCGTCATGCATGCATAGGTAAAAAAATAAAATGTTTTGTTATTGTCGGAACAACGTGCCTCCTCAAATATTTGCAAGCGTTAAAGCAAACACATATCCCACTTAAAAAGGTGACTGAGCAAGAGGAATTGTAGGATTCTTGCAATATTGAGATACATGTTTGCTCTTCATTTCAGAGAAATATCGGATATATTTATTTTATTCTAATTTTGCAATCTTTTTAAGAGCATGACTCTGAAAATTAAATTTATAATGGAAAAATGACGTACAAATACAATGTGTATAATAATTACGCGTCTGTCACATGCAATATCGATACAGTATAATTTATTCTCGGGGGTAGCTTAGCACAGTTTTGCGAATAGCGTTGCACGTACCAATAACGTCTTTTATAGTAGCGGTGTTGTTGCATGTTATGAAGTAGGTATAAAAAGGGACCATCGCCACTCCGCCATTCTTAGCCTGTGAACAGATGCATTATTGTCATACATGCTGTGCGATCGTATTTCTTTCGATCTTTAAACGTATGACACGAAAATACATCGTGTAGTCATTTGCAGTAGCAAAGCTATGAGACTTTATCCCACTACTGAAATTTATTCGTGAGAGGATGCTCGTTTTAAACCTCAATGTGTGTGGCCACTCTTCAGAAATATCCTATCTTTAGAAATATCCTAAAATTCGATATAAAAATGAAATATACTGTTAATTTAGTTCATTCATGCAGATTGTTGTGGTTATAAAATACTTCATGCGAATAATGTTATTGCATTAAAAAAATCGACAGTTTGGGAAATGAATAATTAATAAATTATGATTATAAGAGATATCAAACGACTAATCATGATCATTAACAATAATTTGACTAACATTGGTTTCTTCATTATATAACTCAAGTATTTTTTTTATCAATTAAACGCAGAAGCTATCAGAGAAACTGTTTCAAGGAACACGCAGTTGTCCATTTGATACCTATCCTTGCTTAAACTTGCATAGACAATGTTAATTAGGCCAGCAGGACGACGCGGTTAATAACACGTTACCGGACAAGCCATCCGGCTTAGATCGCTGTTACTCATCCTCTCGTTCTGCGAGTATAATTAAGGAAATATTGATCGCCCACGGAGAGAGAAGAGAATGAAGTTCGTGTGGATGAAGATGTTAGACTTCAAGAAATTGAGGAAAATGTCGGTTAATTAGTGGTCGTTTTTCGAGAGTGATAACAATATTTTACGCGCAACAATATTTTACTTTCTTGCAAGTTATTTGTTGAAGATGTTTCAACAGAATGAACGAAGTAATATATTTTTTCTAGAATAAAGTATTAATTAAAGTGTTGGATAGTATTAGGGTATTAAGATATTGGAATAAATTAGCATCAAGTTAGTCAAAATAAAAAGTTTTTTGCTCAGAGTCCTAAGAGAGTTTCAAAATTGTATAATAACATTATAAAATATTACTATCTTATCAATACCTTATCAGTATTGCTTTTGCTGCTATATTTTTTATAATTTATAATTTACTATTTATTTATATTTTATATAATTTATAATTTAAGTTTCTTTTTCTAGATAATAAAACTTTTCATTTTACATTGTTATTATAATTCTTGACATAACAATATTAAAACTTTTAACTTATATTGTAGTTTAAAATTTTGTATGAGTATGGGTTTAACGACCCATATAAATAATGTTCCAGAGTGTAAAATGGAGCATAAAATTTGCATTGCATATCCCTTGCAATAAAGTTCAGAGTGCCGAGTTAATCGGCAATAAGTTGAATTTACTTTCGTTAACTAAAGTTTCTTTGAGCTCATCGTCGGTTCGTCAATCGTTAATCGACGGGCATGCGGCATGAGAATTGGATGAAATTTTAATGAACCGTCACATTTAAGTCCTTACTCGACCAACTGTTACGCGATTAGTGAAACGTCAATTATCGTACCGCGTTTATGCCTCTCGCGAATTTAATGGGTGAGGAAAAATTTCGGTGCTGCGGTTCAGAGGACGAGATTAGCGCCAATTGGATTAACGCCAATTGGCGGTGGTGAGTATAAGCAAAATTATCGATAATAACGCGGATTAAGCCTCGAACTTCTAACACACTCGTACTATTTTAGCTCGTTGTTTCCGTCGCTCGAAATCGTTTTGACATATCTCCATTCCGAGCTTCGTTCCTTCGTCGATTACGAATAGTTTGCGATTATCTCGTTACACAAACTCCAACAATTTGCGCGCTTGATGTTACTTTGTGTTTGATAATACAGATCTCGACGTTCTTGTACGCTTCCACCAATTCGCGCGCGTTTTACAACTTCGCGGATTGCAAACTACTCTTGTATCGCATTCGATTTGCACACGGCTGGCTTCGCTTCGCTTGTACGCTACGAATTTAATTCCAACGTTACGCATCTCACTTCCAGATATCAGATCTGTCGATAAAACTTGCGTTTAATCACTCGGCACTGCGCGCACACCTTCGTTTTGCTTTCGCATCATTTTTTTCTTTTTACATACACTCGAGCGATTCTGATATATTCTGATATATATATATATATATATATAAAGCGGTTGTTGTCAGCTATTTATTTTCGTACGCTTTATTTCTTCTCGTATTCGAATTCTATCATATTTTTATCAATTATTTATTTAATTATCCTATATTTTATTATAGGTATTTTTACATATTTTCATCATATAATATTATTTACATATTAATTATAATATTCTTTTCTCTCTATAATTATAACTTTGTATCGAAATTGTAATTAATTAGTATTTAAATAAAATTTGGACGACTTGCCGCGTAGAGTCGATAATGTTCATGAGCATATTCACAACATAGCTGTGGATATTTTATTACCCGCTGCTTCTCAAATATTACACGTATCGCAATTCCGCAGGGTAGTTGTCGCTCACCAATACTAAACCACACTAAAACCGAGCTTCAGGGCGACCTGGTTGGTCGGCGGTATGTATGTACGCCGACCCGAAATCAAATAATCTCGGTATGGTTGAACAAAGGCCGCGGTAGCCAGTAACTTTCATGCGCGCCGGTTTACATTTTCACGAGTACTCGCTTTGATTTTCTCTATCCGTCTTTTGTAAGTGTAGTAGCAGAGAAATATCTCATTCGTTTTCTATACGCGAGCGCTCGTATTCTCTGCGGTATTTTCTAACTGACCGGTGCGCGCAGTATCGCGAGACCTGAATAAATAAATAAATAAATCCGCTTATACATATTGCAATCGACGTATCACTTTTTTTTCTCGCGACAACGTGTTCCGTTTCGCTACCTGTTTTCGTGAAAAGTGCGGAATATCAGCAGTGTCGGAGTAACCAAACTGATCCGTTTACCCTTTTTATTTGTCCTTTTTTTCAAGCGCAATTCGATTGCATTCGGGTATCTGTGTTTATGTGACACGGGGAACGTACCAGATTTCTGAGCACGTCGTCCGGCACGTTTCTCGTAGAATTGCACAGTGCCCTGGCAGCGCTGTGCGAGAAGATCACCGGCGCCCTCGTCGTCTGCAGGGCCGCTCTCATCGTTCTTGTCGAGACATGTGACAGATCGACCAACATGCCCAGCCTGTTCAATTCTCTGACAACTGCCTGCAGAATAAGAAATATTTTTAAATATAATATTTATCTACATAAATACGTGGCTATAAAACAGACACTTAAGTTGAATTTTGAAACGACTATGCTAGAAAATGACTTCTCCACAAAAATTAACTTAAATAAATTTAGATAAAAAATATTATAAAAATAGATAGAAAGTAGGTAGAAAAGACATGTGCAATGTTTTTTAGAACTTGTCAACTTTCCATTTGTTATTATCTTTCAGGTATCTATTGATTTGAAAAAATATACTTCAAATATATATACATATATTCAAGAAATATACTTTAAAAAGAAAATATTTAGTAAAGTATGGGAATCAAAGTATCGCGTAAATATTTTTAACTTTCAGGTGATCGAAATGGGATGATGGGTTTGGGAGGTTTGCGTCTATTGGCGCAAAAACACATGGAAAAGATCGATCGGAAAAGATGAGAGAAAATATTATGGGAAACGGAGAAAACGTCGGCGTTTCGGTTAGCGAACATTAGTCGGGAACGCAAGTAATCGTCCATTCCATCATGTGATAGCGGGAAAAAGCTTCGATATATTGGTCGAAGCGCAAGCTCGAGCTTATTGTTAGTACATATTTGCGGTTCTCTGTTGCTATAAATGTTAATCATTTTTTCTTAGAAATGGAGCGAGTTTAATTTTGAGAGACGTTACGAGTTTCAATGGGGTTATAAATTAGCGCGTCAATTTAGTTCAATTTTAGTTCAGTAAGTTCAGTAATTTAGTTCAGCTAGTTCAGTAAATTTAGCTTGATTTATATCGCTTTTTTATAATTAACAGATTATTTAATTAACCTTTAAAATACGGTATTGCTAAAAATAATTAGCAAAAAGAATTGGAAGAACTTATTGCTTCTCTTTGTTATTTTATATCCATTTTTATTCTTTCTCTTTGTTATTCTACCATTTTGTTCATACCATTTTTGTTCTTTCAAACATTAATTTTAGAGATTACAACTCTTATTATGTGTTACGATTTTCTATAAAATCGATGAGACAAATTTCGATAAATACAATCCTGTTGACGCGAACGGAAAAGGAAACGGAAGGAGGTAGGTAGAAGAACGAATGGTCTCGTTTTTCCGACATTAAGAGTGAGGGTTCGCTTTTCTCGGCGCACACGATTTCATGCGAACGATGCGAGTTTCATGCGTCGATGGTAGAATACGACGCGCATTGTTTTTGCGGAGAGACGGTCTCTGATACGCGTCGTTTTAGCGACACAGACGATCGTGCGAATAGAGAACGAGATTTCTTTATTATCAGTATTAATAACTAAGCGAAAAACGTTACTCGCATGGAGAATTGAGTGAAGCATGTAAATAAAGTCGCGGACGGGTAGAACGAAAGGGTAAACAGAAAATTTTATCATGTAAGATATAATATATATTAGTAAAACTCAGAGGATATTATTTAAATGACTTAGCATGTAGTTATAAATTCTAATTTCTGCTTTGCAGTAATGTTCGCGAAATTTTTTATTTAAATTAAATTAAATTTATTTTAATGAGAATTTCCAAATTAATAAGTAATTGATGCCGCATTCATCATTTTTAATCTTTCACGAAAGTCAGAAGAAGGAAACTTTTATAGTTATTTGAATCCCGCGACAGAAACAGCGAATTTTCGCTCTGTAATCCTGTTGCCTGTTGCTGGATATCGAGCGCGCGACGGGACTAGACGAAACTAATCGTCACATCCAAAAGCCACAATAAAATCAAGCTCACGTTGCAACCGTGACAAATACAACGCCGCGAGCTATCGCCATAATTTCACGATATATCACCATTTTGCGTTAATGGTGATTCAAGATGCGTGCGTGTGTGTAGTCGCACATCTGATAAATGGGACCGGATAATATGGGTCGTTCAATAGAAATAACAGATCAAAAAGAGCAAGAGAGAGCAAAAGGGTAAAAATGGTTCATTCAATTCCACATCGTCTACACGCGTACACACAGTTAACTTTTTCTTTCATTGGGGTGACATACCATCCATCGCCGGAAACGCATGCCGGTATTTACAGCAGCATGATGTAAACAAGACTTAACTGTACAAGGAGACACGTGCGGGGAATTTTCAGATAATTCCGTTTATCTTTCCGAACGAAGTCATGGCGTCACGATGTTTCCATTTAAACTGACACACGAAATTCGTTTCGCTGAAACATATTGCTGGATACAAGCGGGTGATTCTGATAGACTTAGATTTCGAAGTAATAAGTTACTCATTTATAATTCTATTCAATTACCAACATTTCAAGCTGGACATTGTGAACGCTCGTTACTTCCTTTCGTTTGCATTTCTCGCGAAAGTGGAAAGAACTTTCTTCTTCGAATAAAAAATCAAATTAACACACGAAGTGGATTATTGTCTCTGATATCTCGGCACAGATGGAGGAAGAGGGTGATATTACTTCCGGGACTTGTAGATTATCGGAATTTCGTGGTGAAATGTTCACCCGATGCCAGGCTACCCGCAATAACACTTTTGTACTGCCGGTGTTTCAATATAGCCAGCAATGTGTTGCGACAATCGAGACACGCCAGGCAATGAGACTTTTCGTTTGCGTAGCAAATAGAACACGGTTGATATCGCTCGAACAGGACATTCTTTTTTCTGAATAATTTAGTGTAATCGTGGTTCAGTCATATTTACCGTTTTTCGATAGTTAATTACAAAATATGTTGAAATGATACAACCGAATTGGCAATATTCATAAATTAAGCTTTTTATCTTTGATATTTCCAGGAAAGAATAAATAATGCAGTAAAATACAGGAAACGCAGAAATATATATGGATCGTATTTAATAAATAAAAATGATTGAAAATCCAGACCATGATATTCGGAAAATCATTATACGGCGACAGTGAATTATTTCTAATTGTCGAAAATTTTCAGTTGGAATATCTATTTAGCACTTTATGAGGGTGAATGTCAATGACAAACTGCAGAACATTTAGCGTTGCGCATAGAATTTTTCTCTGGAATACCTGTCATTTATTAATGTGAGATTTAGCCGTTGCAAGGGATGCGAGATAACGGAGGTGATTCGTTTGATTTACGTTCTCACGCGTCCTCGACCGTTTACCTTCTTCTTATTTCTTCTCCTGTCTGTTATTATCACTATTTTTTCCTTTTTTTTGTTCTTTTAATCGAAAAATCGAAAATCGCTGTTGCCGCAAGATTATGAATTTTGACAAAAACTCAATCGATGCGAAACGATTTGACGAGATTCGTTTCTTTCGGGGGTTTTTTTTTCGGGGATGAATTTCGGGATTCACGCGACGTGAAAATGGCAGAAATTCGCCTCGTCGAGATCACCGAACCTGTGCGTTAACGCTCGAAATCCCTCGACGAATTCTACACGTGCGAAAGTGGGTCGGGATATAATTTTATGAACGCGGCGGAGCGACGGGAGTGATAAACGGAATGTAGGTCGAACGCGATCAGTCGCGCGTTCGTTGACGATCATTTCCCCGGTTACGTCGTGGAAAAATAATTCGAACCATCGAGATCGTGAAGCCGCGATCTAAATCCCGCTACGAAAATTGGGAACGTCCCTGATGTAATGTGCACGTCGTGACATCTCGTTTATTTAGATATTCCGGAAGGAAGTCGTTGGGAAATTTTAACGTACAAGTGCGAAGTATTAGTAGAAATTAGCGAATGTTATTTTATCGGTATTCCTTTGTTCGCTAATAGATGATTTAAAGACGCTAAGTTTTTCCAATTTCGAACAATATTATTTGTAATTAATTTGCGAGTATATCGTAAAGAGAAACAACTTTGAACTTACTTTGAACATTACTCATACTTTAATTATGGGATACTCTCTCTGGGTACTCTCATATTGATATTACTATTTATTTAGACAACATCTCATTTTCATCAAAAAACTTGAAAATGTTTAATGCAATATTCACGTTATAACGTACGGAGTTCATAGTGAAATTATAATCTAAACTGTCGCGCGGTCGTTTCGCGGAATAATGCCGGGACACGTCTTGGCCGGAAGTCTGCAGTATTATTTTTCTGCAGAATGTCGCGCAGCTCCGTCCACGGTCATAAAACGGAAACTCTTTTGAAAGCGTATATGTACACGCGGGAATTTTTTTGCGAACGCGATATTTCCCTGTTCACTGAAAAAGGTAAATCCGCAGTGGAGCGTACAATGTAAATGTTGACTCACTTTCCCAAATTCGCTGAGGCCCGGTGTGGAATCCTGAGTGTTGTTCGTCTCACCAACAGAACAGACTGCCCTGCCAAGAAAATGTCTGTTAGAACGTCGGTTTGCGTCTCTTGCCGCGAAAATCCAGCGGTCGCACTGCGGTCGCGTGCTCGCGCTTGCTTTTTCTGCCCTCGGACGAGTTTCGGACGACAGCTTGGAGCGAACAATGTTTTCTGAAGTATTAGATTATAAAACTTCTAAATTCACATATTTGCTATGCATATGTATCTCACGGTCCATTCAATGTGAAATGAAAAGAATTTCCAGTGATGGCAAATTGTCGATCATCAGGATCACAAAACGTACATTAATAAAATTAATAAAAAAATAAATTATTTTATACTCTATTTTGTCATATTTCAAAAATACATTATTTATTTGATATTATGAAGAATATTAAATGTTAACGATAAATTTTTTTGTAAAGTCTGCGTTTGTCCAAAACTCAATAAAGACGATAATTTCCAATTTCAATATCTATGATTTTTGTGATAATATATTTTTAGATCTGATTAGTAATGACTTACAATTAGGTATGCACTGAGAATAGATTTAGAATCCTTTCTATTTGTGCTCGAATAGGCATATCCGAGAAGAGTTGGGTCAAGTGATTTAGGTCAAATGTACATAAACTCCGCTTTCGGGGTTGTGTACTTCGTTATCATATACGTTGCCTTTAGAATCGTTAAAGCAATCTGAAGCTCATTCGAGTTTCGTAACTTTTCGGAAGTAACGTGTTTCCATTTAGCTATTTATTACAGTTAATTTTTACTGTCTGTAGAGACAAATTAACTGTTTCCATTAATGTTAAGGAAAGTTTCGAAATATTACTATACCTTGAGATTGCAAATACGTAGTGACTAATACTAAATGTGTCATTCTAATTGCATGTTAATTAATGTCACTTAATTATGTTAATAATTTTAATGGCAGATTTTTTTTTAATACATTTGGTATTTTCTTAATAAATTTTATCAAAGAGACTATTATTGACCATAATTTTTTAATTTTTTTCGATAAATATCTTAGCAATTATAACTTTACAGTAAATATCTGTTAAAATAAATACTATACTTTCAATTAATTGAAAGATGTAATATCTCGTTATCTATTTACACTTCTTCTTACGCTTAATAACTTTCGTAATTAAACATTTATATAATTTTAATTTTTGTTAAAAAGTATACGCTTTTAAATTTACCAGAGAAACCACTAAGATCTGTTTTGACTTGATCAATGAATATATTTTGTATTATTTTTATTTGCTGTTGAATAGTGGAATACATATAAAATATCGAGGAAATAAAGATGGAAAGGTTAAAAAAACAAGTATAAAGGCGCGAATGGTATCGAGAATCTGATAATTTTTCACAGTCGATTCTCGCTTCCAAACGTGGAAACCAGAGATGATTCGGCATCGTCATCTAGAACTGTAGAAAATTCAATCGGGTCGACAATCTCGTGCCCCTAGGGAGGAGAGGGAGGACACGCGACAGAAATGGAAGAAGAGAGATGAGAGAGAAAGAGAAAGAATAGGGTCAGAGGCTGACATTAAGCCCCGGGTACACGTCCGAAAGCAATTCGGATATTGTCCCAATAAAAGCACGCTTTTCCTCATGGATGCTGGAAATCTCAGGCCGTAGAGATAAAACCGCATTTTTACGACGAGTTTTCTTCAGATGTTTTATATGTGGTAGGCTTCTCTTATAGATGTATACTTTTCTGAATGTCTCAAATCACTTGTTCCTTTGCGACTTACGCAACTATTATTATATCTCCTATTACAAAAAGTTGCATGCTGTTCATTGTTTTTTTTTATTATTAGGACATTTTATGACGTTATATATTGCAAAGCTACATGTAAATTTTCTGAAGAAAATTACTTGAATTTACTTTTAATAATTTTTTAAACGAAATATTAGTTTCTCTACTAGAAAATCTAGTATAATTTAATTTTAAAATTGATATAATAGGAAAAGTAAAGATTTTAAATGTAATTTATTATTTTATCTTTTGAATGTCTGCTTAATATGAAATCGCACGATTTATTTTATTATATAGACATTTCTAATATCTGTATTTTTATTTAACTAACACATTTGTGTTGTTACTAAATAAAGTCCTTCATTCCTTTTCTTTCTTAATTTTGACGAAACATGATGCTGAAAAAAAATTATTATATCTCCCGTGTTGTGCGTAACGTAAGATGACATCGACGTAATTTTAGGGGGCCAAAAAAGAAAAATATGAACTATTCGAAAGAAGATTTGCACGTCGAGGAATCCGACGTAGCTCCCGATTCTTATTTACTGCAGTAAGCGTCACGGCGTCGAGGGAGACATAAAGCAGGCGAACATCGAAAAGAGTACGGCGAACCAGGTCGGTGCCCATTGTCGTATAATACTTCGACCTTAAAGCGTTAAAGTTAGTAACATAGCTGGTCACCGTCGTAATTTATATCCCGAAAACTACCGAGGCATCTAGCGCGTCGTTCTTCTCGAGATGTAAATCCTATTTCACGTGGCAGGCAACACAGAGTGAGATCATCACGGTTCGAGTATGATTCCTCGCGCTCATAAAAGATATAGTGAGCAATGTAGGTATATACGGTCGATGAATGCGGTACAATCGTCGGAATTTAGTTGATAAAAGAAATAAAGCGAATATGAAAGAAGTATCAAATAGAAAAATAACACGAAAACTGAGAAATAGAATGCATCCTTGGCATCTCATCTCGACATTTTCGGTGCTGCAATTTAATGCTCCTAAGCTTCGTGAAAAAAAAAAAACACCTAGAATATGTTTCAAACTTTAGTTTTTGGATTATGAATATTATTATGCTAAAAAGGTGAAAAATGGGAGAATTCTTAGCTTTGCGAAGTTCGAGAGAATAGAAAAGTCGGGTGAAAATTATTCATTGGTCGCTAATAAAATTTCCTTTCAACGAGGAAGATCTGTAAATGACCACGACTTTGTGGTAATTAAACGATCCCGGAATCGCGCGGGAGTTGAATGTCGGTGTTTCGTGCGCGTGTAGTTCTGTTTTATGGCCCGCGTAACTTGCAGCTCGCAAATAATGTAATGTCGGATTTTCCGCGAAAACGCAACTTGTCGCAGCTCATGTGACCCGGATCGAACGGATGCATAAAAGCAGGGACTTTATTTACAACTCCACACGGCACGCGGCTTCACAAGGGATACATAAACCTCGAGGTTAAAGATCGATGTTCGAGATAAAGGATGAAAAGCGTTCTTGTTCCTTTATTCTGCTCCATTTTTCACCTTGCAATCTTGCTCGCAAGAAACGAGGAGATAATAAATTAATATATACAATAAAAATAAAATTATAATGATAAATTTTGTAATATAATACTTATATTCTCAAGTTCCGATTACATTGCGATGATTGAATCATTTTTTAATGCTTCATTTTGATATATTATTGCGAGAAATGATAAGATAATATGTTTATGTTTTAAAATTATACAACAAATAAGTAATAAATTCGTAGTAATAATACATATGTAAAGTAGCATAAATATATAAACATAACAAGACCGGATTATTCTAAAATTATCAAGTACATTAAGTTTAATTTACCAAATGTATTCTCTTAGGATGAGTAAATGATACAGTAAATCGAAACGGACAATGTCAAATAAAGTCTGGCAAAATTGGAAAATAAAGTCAGAACAATTTAAAGAAATGTCTTTACAGTAATTGATTAAGGAGACTAAATTGTGAAAGTTGACTTCTGGATCCCGAGGTTTTTCTGATAAGAGGTGCTATTCTCCTCTTTCTCTTTGCGAAACACAGCTCCTTCCTTTGCTGTAAAGTTTCTTTTTCAGATACGCTGGAAAATAAGGGGCGGCTTTGGGTTGCTTTCGAAATTACCGAAAAGAACTTCCGGGAGCTCAGATTTCAGGTTATTTCGGCTCTCGGTTAAGCCGATCAACCGTGGAATTGGTTTGCTTCTAAGAGTGGATCGTGATACGAAGCACAACGAGTTTCGAGTAAAAAAAACCGGATGTTCGATGAACGAGCGGTTTGTACACGGAGAAACTTCTTGGCGAGGTGAGAGGAGATGCGACAAGAAAGATGCCGAGAAAACGAAAAATCTTGATCTCTTGTGAATAAGAAGGTGCAATCTTCCAACTCTAATTAATCGTTGGTACGAGGAACCTAATAGTATCGAAAATTAAAATTAAAGCCTATTTTGTAGTAAATTAATATTTCAGCGTGTGATCTCAAAATACTGTTTTTAGTGTTTTTTATCATTGAATCGATGTGGAGCGGTTAATTCTGTTTGTAAATTAAATCAAGATTGACTCAGAATAATATAACATGTATAAGATTGTTGTATTTTTATTTTAAATTAACCGATTATTGTTTCTAAAGTGTGTCATAATCTATTATCAAATATAATTCATGCATAATTTGAAAAAACGACAAGAACATATTAATTTCTATTATCGCTTTTTATTTTTACTTGTGATTAAATTCACAACGTTCTTTATCATCTCGTTAATTTTTTTTTCGCGTGATCGGTTCATTACGAATCCTTTTATTGAGCTTCAGATCGCGATAAATTAATTATTTCCAAGGTAGATTCTTATATATACGCTCCCTCGTAATTTATACTCACCAGGAGGTGTCGCACGCATGTGTCAGAGTAAGATATCGTGCTCCCAGACCGTAAAATGTCCTGAGGACACCCAAAGAATTCCCCAAGGAATGACCACCTTCCACTCCGATTAGACTTGCGATCTTGCCTTCTCTATGCGCCTCGATGAGACCTACACATACGCACGCACACACACATTGCATATATCATGATTTAATAAAAAAATCTCTCGGTGCATATTCTTTATCTTACGTTCTACGATAGTAAGTTCATCACATTTTAATGATTTAACGTGGTAAACATGAAACTAAAAACTGTGATTCATAATGAACCTGCCGAGCTGAGAATATTTAACCTCGGGAAACACCTAAGTACAGGAGTTATTCGCTCATCCTCCCGCGGAACTTCGAATCATCTTCAGTGAACTTTGCTCTCGGCCGAATTACAGCTTCTTCCGTGAATCAGCGAAGTTTCGTCCGTTTTTTCGTCATGCCTGCACCCTCGGCGCCTTCTTATAATTTTTTCCCTTTTTTTCCCGGGCGAGATTAAAGTGACACTTTATGAGATTAAGCAGAGCCGCGGGATCGTAAAATTATGGTGTTCATAGATTATTTACGACCTTCTTCGGGTGAAGAGATCGGAATCTCGGAAAGTCGGTCGCGCTTTAGGCGAGTCGTGAGTGAATGAAAAGATCAGTAAAAATCGGCTTTCAGATCCGCTTTCGGAAGTGCTTTCAGGAGTGCTGTCGATCGTCTCATTGAAACTTTCAGACTGCATCGAGACGGCAGTGGGATATTAAAGCCCTGATTTATCGTACTTTATATCGTATATGTCGATTCGTGCGAGTTATTTATTTAACTACATATCCTGAATTCAGAGTCCGCTTTGCTGCAATATTAAAGGCATATGTGTGTATATATTGTATATCTGTAATCTCAGAATTAATGACGAATTCGTCAGACTCGTAAACTTTTATCATCCTGTTGCTTTCCATTCGTTTGTCAATAAAGTTCTCACACCGCACTTTTTTTATTACTATTCGTATACTATTTATCTTGTTTATTTCTTTGCACAGCTATTGATAGATTATTATTTATGCTTTGCAATTATAATTTAATCAAATTTATCGACCGTGATGGTTGTATGAATTTTTATACACAATAAATCCGAGGATATATGGGATTATGATTAAAAAATATTGAATAATTACAAAAAAAAATTGTAATAATAAATTAATATTAACCTAAAGTTTTTACGTTCGCTAGATTCATCCTTTTATCATAACTATACTACGATAAGCTAAAGCGTTTTATAGCATTTAATAGGATATAATATCTTTTATCTTGCTACAAGAAAGCCGCATACTCTCTTTAGAGTAACGCGCCACTGATCTCGAAAATTAAAAAGCTGTAATCTTCTTGTAACTGTTCTCTACCTTACTGCTTTGAACGAAGCTCGCTCGAAAGCAGCTTGCCTTTTTTCAAAAAATAAAATGAATCTAAATGAATATATCTTCAATTTTAACAAACGTTTTTGTTACTTGTTAATTGCTATATTTTATAATAAGCTTATTATTACAATGTAACATACAAGATCTAATCTGAGATCTAAGGAATGCTTAAGGAACATTTAAGAAAATTCACGCTTCACGAATTTTATATATTGCACGAGATAATGTTAAAATAAAATTTAATGAAGGAAATAAATTCCTTAGGATTAAATTAAAATAATAAATAATTAATTTACATTATCAATAATTTACTTTTTCTTATTCTGTTATTGATCATATTAACGTGTAATTGTTTCGCTGTAGAATTTTTTATATATGTTCTATATTTTTTTATATGGGGAAAAAGAGTATCTCTTGCTATAGTTGTTAATTAATAGTGTTCTTTTGGTTCGTCAAATTCAAAGCGATAAATTTTCAAAATTGTAGTTTTTTTCTCTGTTTAGGACACTGTTGTGGGACAATTTCGCATGCATGAGCCGCTGGCTTTTCCACCTTTTACCTTCTTCATACCGCGACCTCGTTTCCACTTCCCACTTGAAGTTTCTCGAGCTTATGAAAATGGCTGACAGCTTTCCGGATCGGGTTACTCGCGATAAGTTCCACTGCAAAGCTTTCGTTGCGAGGCCGTACAGGTCCCACATACATTTCTTCACTCGCTCTTCATATCTCCCTTTTCATATTTCAACGATGTACGTAACTTGATTTCGTATATGTGTCAAGTCCAATCAAGTTTCAATTTGCATATATTCGTATAGTATAAGTATATTCGTCGAGGATAGAATTTTTCATTATCGAAAGATTAACTGTAGTTTGTCAATCGCAAAAATTATTTTATTCTAGCATGAAATATTTACTAAAAGTTTAAAATTTTATTAAAATAAGGTTATAATAAAAGATTAACTAGTAATATATTTGAAGTTAATTACGTGGTTTTCATTATACAATGTACACCATTCGAATTATTTGTTATGTACTTAATCGTTTTTCGATTATTTATGCAACATTTCCAGAAGCTCCTGTAAAATGTTCTTATCTCTTTCTCGCGCGACCTCAATTCGATTTCAACGAGCTTATGAAAATGGCAGTCGGGTTTCTGAAGTGAGTTACTTGTCGCAAAAACTTTCACAAGCTTTCGCGTATATTCTTCCCGCTATCCTCTCCTGCTTGGCATTTTCTTTTCTTTCAGGTTGTGCACATAGTTTATTCTTTATTTTAGCGCTGCTGCCTCCGTATATTTTCTCTTTTTTTCTGTAGATATAGCATAAAAGTAGCTATTGCATATCGATGAAATTTATTCTCCATTAGTCGATTTCACCAACATTCCGCAAATTCTCGTTAACAGACGATGAATTGACCCATCAATTTTTAACGGCAAATGAGTTTTTCGTTAAAAATAGAGGTGGTTCAACCAGTCATCAGTGCTAATGGATGTCCGCGAAATAAAAAAAATATGCAGTCAACATATCGTAATTTTTTTATCTCTTACACACTGTATTGAGATAAACTTTGACACGAATCTAATAACTTATAACAAAATTTCTAAAAATATAAAATGTGATATGGTGCTACAGTTTTAAACTATAATATATTTTTATATAAAATATTTCCTTCAAGTATGTGTGGAATGAAAGTGTGACGATAATTAACAATTTGTTAAGCAATAAAATGATAATAAAATAATAAGTTAATTGGCATTAATTCGTCAAAATTAATTCGAATCGTGAAGTGATAAAAGTCCGTCAATGATCCGGTATTATTTATCTCAATTTTTAATATTCTTATTACGTCGAACACCATTACATTTCTCATGAATTAGTAGGGACCGTCATTGATTATGGCGTGGGTGATAACCTAATACTTTTGTCCACTGCTGATAAATCTTCTATAATACCAAGTTACGCTATCGAATCGAATCCAATAACGACTTTTCTCTTCGGAGAAGTCGAGCAATTAATAGCGGTCCTTTATCCTCTTGAATCGTCCCGATGAGAAACTTTCTCTAAGTCGCTTTCATATCTATTGGTAGCATGTTACATTTAATAACATAATACGGCGGACACAAGAATTCTTTAAAAGTTATAAAAGGTTTAGTTCAAATAAACCAAATTGCCCCTGAAGACACAACGGGGATTCTTTTGATAATACTTTAGAGACACACATTCATTGTATGTGCTTTGGTATTGTTGACGTTTCTGCTCAACTCAACGATCCTCGTTTTTCATTTGCGTTTGCTTGACACACATCGCATTGTTCGTATAATATTACTAACATTTATTATGGGCTACTATTTATTGGCTACTATTTATTAATTGGTTAACAATATGTAACCCAGTTATAAAGTATTTATAAAGGCGCAAAAAAGAAATTTCGATCGTCTTTAGAATTGATGATAAAAAATTAATGAGTAGATCGATATTAAATTGTGTAGAAATAGAATTGTAATTTTTTATATTGAAATTAGAAAAAGAATTACTGACATCTAATATGAAGAAAGATTACTGTCACATAATATAATGGAAACATGATAAAATTGTTGATTATAAGTCAGTGCTAATGTAATACTTACCTTTGACGGAGGTAACCAGGGTTAAATGTTGAGCATTCATTTCAGCGAGTCGACGAATCACGTCGATCTGTTCCAGTGAGAGTTGAACTGCATTTAACTGAGCGGCACCGCAAGGAACGTAGGCGGACCAAAACTGAAAAAAGAAATATATTATTTATTATATCATATTATATTATATTATTATATTATATTATATTATTAGAATACGTATTATTAGAAATAACTAGTGACTATCTAGAAACCTAATATATTTCTGTGGAGTGTAATTTAAAAAATATTTTAACACAAAGTCTTTGCGAAGAATGAATATTTTAAATTTAAAAACATAATTTCTTTTTATACTCTGTCATTTTTCTCTGTATTCGAAATTAATTGATTGTGAAAATATTTTTCTGAGAGAAAGCGAAAAAATAGAAAGAAAAAAACAATTAGAGCAGACTTAATAATCTTGATATAAAATAATCCAATCAAATATCATAGAGGAAGATATCTCACAAACTTATTAAAAAAAAGGAGCTTCTTTTTTCCGAGAAAGAGAAAATCTGTGCATAAATCGTGTATTTGTATTGGAAATTTTATTTTCTCTTTCAACTCTCGAGTACATTTCTAAAAGCTACAATAACGCATTACAGTGGAGGATCTTAAATGAAGCATTATTAATAGTCTCGTATATTTTTTCGCGTGTTCTAATATCGCGTGACTCCGTATTAGTGTCATAATATAGTTACGCCCAATTGCTCACAATGCTTTACGATTGTCGGCGCGATAACGTTTCATTAAGTCTTTACGTTAAAGAATTTCGGTCTTATTTCCGCGCTGAATAGTTGTTTTATCGCGTAAGAAATGTTATTTCGGCTTCTTGCCGAAAAGAAATTTCACATTATTCCGTGAAATACCGATATTTTTATCTATACTTATCTATTTAATTACTTTGCGAGTAAAAAATTTTGAGTGACAAACTCTACAAGATCAAATTGATTAAAAAAAAATTTAATTAAGAAAAAATTAATTAAGAGAAAATATTTATGATTGTACATGTCTATAAGATTGTTGTACATGTATGTATGTGTATGTAACCCTTTATAATATGTATAATGTATAAAAGAAAATCTATACATAAAAAGTTTAGCAGTCTAGATCGAATTGCTCGAAGAAAAAGTAACGATATATCAAAACCACTT
Organism: Crematogaster levior; assembly: GCA_901521435.1. Lineage (NCBI taxonomy): Eukaryota > Metazoa > Arthropoda > Insecta > Hymenoptera > Formicidae > Crematogaster > Crematogaster levior. The sequence goes on from CABEGB010000648.1 coordinate 783,433, forward strand.
TAGACACGTGAGATCTTTGACTTTTCTTTTGATAAAATCATAAGTCATGTTTTCGTTTTGTTGGTTTTAAATCTTTGCGTCAAACGAAATTATCTAATTCGCGTGTGCTTACCTAATTTAAGCGTAAACGCTCAGCATCGAGTTAAACGTTCGAGTAGTTTGGCGAATGTTAAATTCCTCGGTCGAGCGGTTCGATGCGTCATCGAACGTATCGAACATTAATATCGGGAAGGATACACACAGTGTAAGTAAGTTGTGGGAACACGGCATTCGGCCCGAATTTCACTACGCTCTCTCGTAGAGGCTTTGAGAGAGAGAGCTAGCGTTACCAATTACTCGGTGGTCTAATTAACACTGAGTTACCGCGCACTGGCGTAAATATTGAATTTCAGTTTAGGATCTAGTCTAATACGATTGGCATTCTCAATTCTTGCGCTGCCGATCCTCTTCCGACATCAACGTTATTATATTAATCGTATGATGTGAATGTACAGCATGTGTTCGGGATGACAAGGGATAAAAGAAAGCTAGATGCGGAGAGAAGGAAGATAGGTAGATAAACGAGAGAGATGAGAGGCAAGACGAATAGTTACGGACGTTTCATGCAACTCAAACGAATTCTCTTTCGACAGGGGAAAATGGAACCATCATTTCGGCGTGTAGCGTTTCACGAATGGCTTTTTGACGCTCACGTCGCTGATAGTATATAAACCGCGTGACGTTACGAGTAGAGAGATGCATTTATATTTTTCTTGACCCTCTAGCTATTATTTTAACTGTGTATTTGAAAACACTATGTATGATTCTTCTTATTGGTCTTTTTATTATTATATCTTGTGAATTTGAACGAGATTGTGTGTGACAATCGTCCTAAATACTCAACGTTCGTAGATTTCGCAAGCCTAAACGTATATGATTTAACGCTCTGGGTAGGTACGCTATGCGAATTCAAATAATTTACAGTATTTTGCGTATAATTTACACGGAGTACGGATGCGCGTGACACGCGTGTAGACATCTTTCCGGTACATCGCGCGGCAGATGCGCGCGATAGAGGGTTATTCGTCACGGCGAAATAGACGCGGGGACACTAATAATCTAACACCGCTAACTGATGGAGTTTAGGGTTGCGAATAGCGAGCAGAGGGTGGATCTGACGTTCCCTATCTTCCGGACTCCCCGCTGCAGTAGATCGCGCGGACGATCGCATGGCGAATCGCAGTTAATAATGATATCGCGGGGGGAGAGGTACGGCAGATAAAGCCGTCCGACCGGAAAGCTACGTGCCTTCTTCCAGAAGGAAAGCAGATAACACTGACGAGACTGGGGGAGGTTCAAAACACGCGACGGCTGCCAACGGAATATCCGCTCGATAGCGGTGCAACGTTTCGAGAAATCCAGGGCGGAAACGTATTTATCGAAGAAAACGTATCTTGAGAGCGTCAGCGTGAACTCTGGATGAAGGATAAACAACGGTGCGGGTTAAATAGAAGACGCTTCGCGGAACAATGTCAAATTTTACGGATGTAAATTGTGCTAATAAACACCAAAGATACTCGAATTTATAGTCGTAACTGAGGAGAACATAACATTACACATGTAACTTTAGACATTTATACGTTTTATATGTACATAGTTCAAATATTACTAATATGTACATATATATAGTCAGTTAAATGCCATGCTATTTATGAAAACACTATCTTTGCTCTAAATAAATGAGATATTTAGGGAGATGTAGATTTACATCTACTTTAACATTTAAAGACTTTTTCGTATTATTAATCCAACTAATATAATATGGTATAATATGGTATCTTGCTTTACACACTATTATTTAAATTTGCCAAAAATTCGTCAAATACGCGTTGTTTTCCTTATGCACTATGTAGAGAAAATCATACATATGTATTCTCTTTGCGAAGGTGACGTCGCGCAGTGAAAGAGATCTCGAAAACAAAGACGCCTTCGATGCGTTTCGCGTACAAGTACACTCACGATCCATGAAAGTTCTCTCGCGTTTCGTATTCCTTCGAAATAGTCTTTTTCCAACGACGAAAATCATTTTCTTATGCCCGAAACAGCCTGCTCCAACGGGTGTGTTTCCGTGTTTCGGAAGAAAACTCGTAGAAAGAGAGAGGAAGCGAGAAAGAGAGAGACAGGTGGTAAGGATATAGTTCGGAGTAAACAACGACGGGATGGGGTTGCTAGTCCAGCGCGACCGACTTCGTGGATGAAGCTTTCGTCTCGCTGATTGTCTTTTATCGCTGTTTCCTCGTTGCAAACTTCAGCAATCTTTTCGCGGTCACGGTACTTTCTCCGCGTTTTCGACGGAAGTTAAGGAATGGAAGGGGGGTGGTAAAGGACGGGCGGGAGTGCTGAGCACGCAAGAACTCGGTTTCGTCTCTGTGCACGCCCCAACGAACTGAGAAGAAATGGAATTTCGTCGCACTCCCGCTGCGGGGAATTTGTTCGTAAACAGGATTGCCATTGTTAAGGATATCTACCTAGCTACCTACATACCGTGGAGTCCACATTGCGCACGAATGCGAAGTTTGAGTGGCTCGACCCGAAGGAACCGGTTTACTGCCGCAACGAATACGCCTTGATACACTCGCCCTCGCGAATTACATCGCGTTTCTTTGTTTCGTTATGTCGTTTTTACCGCTATACTTTCTGCACGATAGCTCAAGAGGCGGAAAGATGGGTAAAACTGGGTGTATGACTTTTTCTTGGTCGTAACGGTCTTTACTTATATTTTTGTAGAGCTAAACGGAGTGAATTTTCTTTGACGGTCGCAAACGTTTGCTCTAAAAATTAAAACACTTCATTTCGCTGTTGTTTTTGTAGGGAAATATGGCGATACTAACAATGTTCTGTATATTTATGTGGAATTTATTCATAATGTATCATGCGGTTGAACTTAAATTCTATAAAATTCTATAAAAATAAAATTATATTTTCGCTATCGCACAAATTGAGCAAATATATCATAACAATACTCGTTTTATTTATTATTATTTTCATATTACGACTGTGTAACCGTCGACTGTAGAATGTTAAATATAAATATAAATGTTAAAAATTATTATATCAGTAATTTTCCAGTACATTAATTTCAAATGCAGGATACATTTTTTGATCTATAAGAATCGATACTTTTTACATTACCACGAATGAAATTTAATGAATAATAAGAAACAAGGAAAAGTGAGCTTTGAAAATCAAATGCGAATGTTGTGCGTAAGTTATGTAACATTTAATTAATAATTCATTAAATATAAATCATACGTTTCGGTTCTATGAGTCATTTTCAGCGATGATAGATAAATTAAACTTTTTATTCATATTACATTTATTAATTATTCATTTTTCATTGAATTTATCTATTATGTTCGAGAGTTAGTTTAGCTAATTAATCATTTATTTGAAATTTATATCTGTAATTACTAATAACGAGTACCTACTATATTGTATCTTGTTTTCACATTCATGTACAATTTTTTAATAATACCGATAAAACCATATTGACAGTAGGTTAGATATTCTTGAGCCACAGAGAGAATATAATTGATTAATTTCCATTAATTAATTGATTTGAGAGAGCATTTATTGGCGGATTAGTGAATTATGCTAAATTCAAAATATCTCATCAGTTTACAAATCGAGATTAATTAGCTAATCATTAATAACATGTACATTATTAACCATGTATACCAATATATGTATATATTTAATCAATTACACACAGGATCTATAAAATTATTTTAACTTATTACTTATTAATTGAGGGTTTCCATGTAAAATATCTTTATTTTGAGAAAAATAATTTTTTAATAGTAACTACTAAAATAAAAATTTGTTTGGTTCTTTTAAGCTTTTATGAATGTGTAATATAATTTTATTTTAACATATTATCGCAAAAAATGTAAGAAAATAAAGACACTTTGTTTAATGATACATTAATTATTGCATAACAACAGTAGTTTTGAGAAAAAAATAGAGACATATCACATTATATCAAAACAAAAACATAAAATTGCAATATAAATGATATCTAAATATTCAGATCAAAATCGTTATTGGTGTATCGGAATCTTCATGGGCTTTTTCAGTCAAGTCCATGTAGAACTGGTTCTTTTTGGAAACGTATCGTAAGAGTTTTCTTACATCTCCCTGTTTTTCTTTCAATATTTTACTTGGCTCCAGTTTACAGTTCCCCAATTCTGAAATCTAGCTTTTTAACTCTCTTTTGACAGACTTTTTGAATGCGCTTTTTGTTGTCCATCAAACCTATAAGATTATAAGTATACTTATCTTCCCAGCAAACACAATTTAATATTACATCAATATTATTGTATAATTTTCTACTCAACAATATGTAACTGTTGTGTAAAACATATTACTTATATTACTTATATTGTTAAATGGAAAATTATAATATATTGTATAATAATATTATTGTTAAGTTTGCCGAGTTTTTTTTGTAACAAAAAAAAACAGTAGAAGTGTTAGTCGACTTACATTCCTCTTACATGGAAGCCATCAATTAGAAATCATATGTTTATACCCAAAGATTCTTAATAATTAAGAATCTTAAGTTTGTATTACAATATTATTGTGCAAGACATATCTCCATCTTTTATTTTATCTAGATATTTTTTATCGCAATATATTTTTTAATATATTCTTAAAAAAGAGACCAATAGAGCTCTCTGCGCGTTACGATTAGTTTTTTAAAACAAATATTTTAGAGAAATTGTATTAAAATAAAATTCGAATATTTTCTCGTACATGATTTCTATCATATTGTTTTACGTTTGTTGTTATAAATTAATTTGATTCTACCGTGTCAGTTCCGTATAGTTTGAAACAAAAATTGCTGATTTGTTAATTAGTATGCAGTAACCTTTGTAAGCGTGGATTCATCGTGTCTCATCAAAACGCAGTTAGTAAAATTTTCGTTGCTTGCGAAAACTTTTCCGTCAACTACCTTGCGATTCCTGGACGTTTTTCTGTACCATCCCCGGTTTGCGGCGCTTTTTCGTAGCGCTTTCTTCTCGGCTTCCCACAGAAAACGTGGGAGAACCATTTCGCCAAACTCCGTCCGCCATTCTGCCGGCGTGCTTTTATCTATGCATAAGTACTCTCCTAGAGCCTTGAACTTTGCCGTTGCAGATTTCCGCCGCGCGTTAATGCACCTTCGATTCGTTCCCAGCTTGTTTCGTAAGCTCGAAATGGGAGCGAACACCCGTGGCGTGATAAATTGGTTTCGCAAAGTAAAAAGGTTTGCGCTGTCTTCTCGAGAAATTTGATGTACGGCTCTTCGATCCTTCGAGGATAATGCAATATTGTAAAGATTATCGCGATAAAGAATGCTATGTACATACCAGAATTCTCATCCAAAAATATTATAATGAGGAAATAAAATAAGTAAGATTTAATTTGTTTCTTTTTGTTATGACAAATGTGGAAATTTATTTTAGCAGGCTTGGTCGTAAAAAGTTTATGATAGTGTTTATTTATATTTTGAAAATCTATTAAAATCGTTTATAGGGAAGGTTTTTTTTATTATTCTCGGTAATAGACATTTTAAATTAATACGTTAATTTCACAACTAGGGATAGCTAAGAATTTTACTATTGACAGTCGCTTTTAAAAAGTAAAATTCTAAGAGTCGCACTTACGATTACGTTTCGCTTAACAAATTTAGCTGGAACTAATGTCTCGATATTTGCCATTAATAATTAATTGTAGATATGGTCATTAATAGTAGATTTTAAGAGTCTATTTGAGATATTCGTAATATTACTACATAACGTAAGTATTATTACATATGTATTATTTTAAACAATAATCAACTTGTCCCATAATTAAAATCTTGAAAATTTAATATTTGTGATAATACAAATATGTATGTATTATGAATATTTGTTACATTTATAATTCGATCGACGCTAATAAGATTACGAAACGCGAAGCATTAGGCATGATAATCCGTTTGTCGATGGAAACACGCAAATTAATATTAGCTACATTCAACATAAAAACGAAAGTGCTCAATTCTTTATTACACGATTCTTTATTATGTTAGTTTCTACATGTAAGTCCAAAGAGGAATTAAAGACAAAAACAAATCATCGCTTACCAAGCTTTTTCTGCTGAAAATTGATCTGATTCTGAGGTGCAGGAGCACACGCACAAAAGAATATATAATATATACATACAGACACATTTAGAATATTTGGAGGGGGAATTTACATTTACTTTATGTTTTATGTCGCAGAAGTGATAACTAACTTTTGTTTTATATACACAGCGAACTCGTGGCGTACGTATACGACGCGCTATTGTTTACGCAAGGTCGTCGCGCTATCATTCGCGCGCCGAGACTCGAGCAGGCAGCTCGTGCGCTCGAGCCGCTCCACATGTCGTCGCAATATTTCATTGAACACGACCGTTGCGAGTGCCGAGAAATGTAATATGCGATCACTTTAAACAATCAACGATTGCCATCCCGCACGATTAACCGTCTCTTGTGTTTTGTGCAAGCGACTCATGAACGTATTGAAATGACGGTTATCCATCGAAGTGGAAGTATTTTGCGCGATGATGATTTCGGAATGAGCGTTGATGACAGGAAACGGGGCATCAAATCATTTCGTTTCGCGATTAGTTATAGACGACAATTTTTTAAATAATGTTTGGATTAGAATTTAGAACATTTTGCTCTCACTTTTTCCGCCGAATACAATTTAATACAATTTGCTTGGCAATTCCACGATTTACGCGTTTAAATTATATTGCGCATATGATATTGAAATTTGGTGTTGTATATTTTTAAACAATTTATTGCGTTTTGATTAGCCACTAACTCGATTCGCTGTCTGGTGGTATCGGGGTAAAATTGTCAATTCCATTTATGAATTTTTCGATCATTAACAAAACTATCACGGAAACGGATCGATTTCGAGTCGTAATGTGTTAAAACGTTTGAAGTTTATTCGCTACCGTTTGTAGAACATCGTGAACTATCTAAGAAATCGTAGTTATGTGTAATTATGCTTGTGTGTTTTCGTGAGTAAATGTGTTACAAAAAAATCAACAATAGAGAAAAACACGAATGAAAGGGGAAGCCCGGAGAAGCATCTATCGACGACGGAGCAACCAAAAAGTAAATGTAATTTATTATTTACTTGTTGTATAATATACGTTACACAATTGTTTATTGAACATTTGGATATTAATGTTTTTACATTAATGTTTTACATATTGTAGTATGATAAAATATTTTCCATTATTTTAAGAGATACTTTTTTCGTTGAAATATATTTTTTAGACTTTTACGTATATAATTCCTGGGATTATTTGTGTCAGATTTACTTTTATTTACTAAATTTTAGAAAAGTTAATATTTAAAAAATTCTTTTCGAATATCTTTAAAGCTCTGTTAAATACTTACTTGAATAATAAAAAAAATTTAGTGTATGTAATAATTGATTTTTAAAAAATAATAATAATATATTTTAATTATAAATATATTAGAAGTTGTTTTAATTTGAATATATTTGTATCAGATATTTGTATCAGAATATTGTTAGAGCTCCGCTGCTGCGCACCGTATTGATGAGTGAGATATTAATTTTTATTTAATTTATATTTTTTAATTTTTATTTGAGGTAATGGATCCAGAATGAAAAAAATATTACAGATGAAACAAATATAACACTTTATAAATCCATTGTCTTAAGATAGATAGACTAACAATAAAATTGATTACTGCTAACATTTAATTTTGGAGTATTTTTTGCAATTTTTATTATGTATTATATTTATGGAATATATAAATTTCTTTGATTTATTGTGTTCAAAAATATGGATGAGATAACGATCAAAACAAAAAATTTAGTCTATATTTTCCTCTTCTTTCTCCCAAATATTTTTTTATATTTTTCCAAAATTATATTACAAATATTAATATAAATTAATAAAATATCAATATTTAGAAATGTTATTCAGTACACGTGCTCGCATACATAGAAAATAAAAATATAAAACATATGGCTATATTTCATTGTTACATCGCATTTTCGGATTTAAATGAGCTAATCACAATTACATTTATGTATATAATATAATAACGAGATATCGAATAACTTACAATTTTATATCAGTAATCGTTTCGCTTCTTAATCAAGTTGTCATCTCTAATCAAGATATACTTATTAAATGTGCACGTTTTCGAGATATAAAACTTTATTTTGATTATCTTAATTTGATATGTTTTTAAGACGAGATTTAATTAACTGTTGCGGATTTAAATTAAGTACTCGCAAAAAGTGACATAGAATAACTTTCAACTTTGTGAGTTTTGTCATCATACTTACAGATCATGTGACACTATCAAGATCGTAGGTTTTATTATTGATAGTTATCTCGAAGAGTGAAACCCTCAAGCGAACATCCATCGAAAATCATTCTCGAAGAATAAAACTGTCGAGTGTGTTTTACTATCCAGTGGTCGCTCTTGCAGAACGGAGCTCTTGCACGAACAATCACTGAGAGTCGCACTTAAAGTCTACATCCACTGTACACTTTCGCTACAAAGAATCGTTCTCGAGCGGACACGCGTTGCTAGCGCTTACATTAGTAATATTGATTTACAACGGAAGGATGGTATTCGAGTCTTTCTGTAGTTACAGTTTCTCCGCGTTTTCGTCGAGTTTTGGAGCGAAGGCGAGATGGAGGGAAACGATTCTGTATTCAGTTTCTGAGTTCTCTCTCTCTCCCTCCATTTTCTGAGCAAGCTTTTATCCGTAGACGAGCACTCAGGGGCAACGAAGTTCATCCGTATAGACGTGCTTATCGCCGTACTTGGCCTCGCCATTAAGGGCGAACTCCGGCTTAACCCTCGATGGATTTGTCGTATGGCTTACACGACTATAGAGCATTATTTATTTTGTGCTAGTCGTAAAATTGCTAAATAAATCGCGCGATTGTAGATATCGCAGTAAATCATAGCTGACGGGCCCAACGCGACAAAGTTGTCCTGTAACGCGAATGGTTGTGCGTAAAATTTATATTGCGTAACGTCAACACGTATATCTGGAAGGGACTTGACGGCGCGGATCGATACGCTCTAGATGGCGCATTGTTGTTTGATAAATATTAATGGTTCGAAAGTGTGTGTCACTTTTTATATGGAAAAAAACCACGTTCCTGAAATTGATACGCAAATGTTCTTTTTACACAGCCGCGTTTTGTTCCATCTTGGAAAATTATGGCGCCCGGAACTCACAACATTTCCCTGCCGCCCTCATCGTTGTTCTACATTTTCATTTTCCACTAGTTTCTTTTGTGCGAACGCACTTTTCCTTTTGGTTATAAATTAATGGTGAAATTGCTTGTTTACTTTTTTAATTTACTTTCACAGAAACGTTACAAACCTTATTTCTTTCTTCTTTTTGTACACCTTTGATTACTCTATGTAGTATCAAAGAATTATTAGATCTCCGAGATGGAAACGTAAAAAAATGAGAAAGAGAAATACTTTTTCTCTTCCATTATCGTAAATTCAATTATTGTTTTCACTCATGTGATTATCTCGTTCTTTCTCATTTTCATTCTCATACTCGTACTTAATTCTCATGCTGGATTCAAGAGTGAACTAGTAAACTATTAAAGGATGCAAAGAGGAGTTGTCATGTTTAGAATTTACGTTTAGACTTTTTAAGTATTAAACATTCTTGTATTCCGACAAATCGTAATCAGTCTTAATCATAATCTTAATTTTAATTTATGCACGCGATACATATTTTAATGATAAAGTACCCGTCGTATCACATTAAGAATTTAATCTTTCTTTCGGATCAATAAAACTTGGTATTACTCTCGGCTACTAATTAGTGCTCAACGCGTTGCTAAATAAAGAGAAAGAGAATACCGACCAATTTCTCTTGTTACATGCACTCGGTCCATTTTAGTTAGCCCTTTTGTCGCGAGGTTTCACTTAGTTTTCAATCCGATTTACAAACGAGGTCGGAGAGCGTAACGGACGGAATTTTCTTTTACCGGATCTTAATATTTATCCGAGTTCAGAAGAGAGCGAAAGGACAAGAGCAACCTCGGCAAACTAAAAAATTGAATTTCACAGACGCGTCCGCTTCTCGTCGGCGACAATGGTCGCGCTTTTCATTGGGATTGTTTCGATAATTGAATTAGAAGCCGCCAGTATCTCCGGCAGAGTTTACTAGAAAGAGAGATAGAAGCTTTCGCAACCGTTTCATAACGCGCCCGGAATTTCAAATCCGATTGCTTGCGCTGAGTCTCGGGCTTATGTTGGGCTTTCTTTAGTCTTCCTTTGTTGTGGCCTTTGATCGTCACCACATCACACGGTATTTACAATTTTTTAAATAATTCAATAAAAATACTTAATTCTTAATTTTTCTTTTATATTACATTTTTGTTCGTATTAAGTTGAAAAAAATATTTGTATTAATTAATGGAGCTTTAATGGTGAAGATAATGTCCTGAAAAATGTTATTATATCTTTATTATATCATTATTATATCCGTATATTTTATCGAGAAAATAATATAAAAACGAGTTGGCAGTCAATTAGAGGTACACTGTAGAAGGGTTAATTAGGCTGTGCATTGGAATCATGTATGGAATGAAGATTGATTATATGCGTCGATTATGCCTGTTAGTCCACTCTGCAGTATGTTAACATAGTAGACACGTCGCACACAATATAGTGATTCATGTAATTTGCAATAGCTTTGTCGGAACGCGCTATCACTAAAGGATTAATATCCTAAACTTTAAAATGTACTTTGATATCTCTCGCTAATAACATATATGTGTACCCCTTTTGATATTTCAAGTCTAGATAATCCATTTGTACTTAACTGTAACTGTGTTTACTTGACTTTGAAAATCATATGTGTTTTATAACATTTAAATATTTTACAACACACTTAGCCTTTGCTCCTTTTTCCTTTTTCTTATTGTTGAATTCTGAACATAAAGTTCTAAATTTCTTAGCATGCGCGGTTAAAGCTTTAAAACTTAATGCAATTAAATTAAAATTTTAATGCAGTTAAACAAATTTTTTAATAGCACGAGTTTTTACGTCTTAAAATAATTATAGAATATAATAAATTTGCTGATAAATAAAATAGGCGAGATAATGCAATGTAAATGTGTGATATATTGCTGCAGAATAGAAGATTTTATATGAAATTTGTTTATCTCAGCGTTCAACATACATTTATTTCTTTGAAAAATGTAAAGAGTTCTTATATCCGAAGTTTTATGATATTTCTTATTTCTATGCTACAAAAACTAAGCGCAACACTTGAGATTCATCTTCCTCGCGTGTACGCATTTCTAGCATAAATTTTCCCATCTTTGCAAATTCTCTCTTCCTTGGATATATTCTTCTTTCTATATTTCCGCTTCGTACTATCTGATTCCAAGGGAAAAAATTCAAAGCATACTCAGTCCCATCGTCGTCGATAAAATCCACCATCAATTTGTTAGAATAGCGCGAGTTGAACGTTGATAGGGAAATGAAACGCAAAACCTTCCCCCCTACCGCGGATGAAAGAAGGATGACAGAGGATTGAAAAGGTTGTACGGGAGGGGTCGAATGATACGCCGCTGCAAACGAATCTGATTATGGCGCAACCGCGTTTCACTCGACGTTACTGCCGTCGACGAATCGCGATGAGCGCTATTATCTTTTGTCTCTTTCTTCTCGTTGAGCACTCGAAGAAATCGACTTTCCTGCATTTCTTCCATTGGCTTTATATGTACTTCTGTTAGACCTTGTTTGGTATCGAGAGAGAAAAAGAAAGCCATTCTACTATTAGGTCGAATCAAAAACTTTATGATTGATAAACGGATTGATGTTTTCTGTAAACCAGCAGATTAGTTAAATTTACGTGGTGAAAAAATTCAAACTGTGACCTAATTGTTTCTATTTTAGTGCACGCAATTAGATAATAACGCCGTGGAATCTTCTCGTTGGAATTTAATTTAATATTATTCGAATTTATAAACTTTTTTGAGGAATTTTTCAAAAAATTCGAAGAGTCGAGCGTGGATTTTACATCTTTGTGCTTTTATGTCTTTACGTGGCATTGATTTTTGCAGAATAGTTTCCTGTGCGACATAATCGCATAAAATGCGAGACCTCTCTCTGAAGCGAACGAGTGATTATTATCGTCACAACGAGTTCCCGGCTTTATCTATTTCTCGGCTCGCTATTTCCCTCTCGTAATAATTGAACGCGAATCATTCATCAAACGTTCCTCTTTTCTTCCAGCATCGCTCGAAGTCAGAGTGTTTATGTATTGCAGTAGTATAAAAATCACGATTCTTAGGCAAAAGGTACAACGACACAAGAAAGAGTATGTCGTAAAGTTATGAAATCTATAGGAGTCAAGAGGTCTTCTCTATAATAATGCGACGATGAGTGTTTTTTATATTTCATAAGGTTATGGTATACATGGTAAATATAAAAAAAAATCTAAGCGAGAGGATATTGCTGGATTTTTCGTGAAGTGACGAGACTTGGAGAGACAGAATGAAGATATATGTGTCTCGTAATTCCCATTTTGCTGAAAACCTTGAGCAATTATAATACAATAATAGCAATATTATTTTTATATTTTGATAAAATTTAAAGATGTATGAGACATTTAATAAACTTCGTATTAATCGAATTGTATTTCAAGAGATATACGATGATATCCATTTCTTTTCTTTTCCCGTGTCCTACGGTATTACAATTTGATATTCTAATCTTGGAAAGACATGTAATTTTTTTTTCTCTCCCGCAGGGACATGAACGATATTAGGATACTAACGATACTTTCATTTCTATTTCTATTCAAAGTGCTAAAATGTTGTTGATATTTCCGTCACGTAATCGATATTGATTTAATAAGGACATTGCACATTCACAATAAAATAGCTTTTCTTCCAAAAATATTAACTGAAATTTCTAAATTCTAAATTTTTATTATATCTTTTTTTACATCATATCTCTCTAGCAGCTTTACTCTTGCATGTACAATACATCTGTTGGATGCATCTGTGCTTGATGCACTGACGAGTCTATCGTACTTGATGCGCAATACATTCGGACGAGCAGACATTGTAGTACGTTTTCCGACGCTGCAAGAAAGCGCAATTTTTCGATACCAGGAAGAAAGTACAATTTTGTGATGCTGAAGAGAAAGCTGAATTTTTCGATATTGAAAAGAAAGTCCATTCAGCGCCCTGAATGTGCTTCTGATATTAAATATACAATATTCTAAAATATGTGATGCAATATTTATATTATATATTTTTTTTTATCTGAAATAATGTTTGCATGTATCAAATTCAGAAATAATTGAAATTATAAAGTTCAATAAACTTTATAAATTCTATTTTTTAATTTGTCACATATTATGTATAAAATAAGAGTTGAAATATTTGATAGGCGGATTATGTTTAATAGGAACTTCTAATGGTATTTGGTCAATAGATGATGCAATTGCGAACGAGCAATCGCGCGCGTGTTTCCGCATACGGTGATTCCTCTAATTTTGAATTTCCATCGTTGAGATCACGCAAACACAGTTACTTAGTTCGTTTTGTGTGAAACGATAGTATACCGTCTTATAAATTACGCTACGGAGATGGAGATGAATTATGAATCGGATATCCGAGAGGAGAACTGGAATTTAGATTGCAAACTTGAATTGTGCAACTGTAATGTTCTTTAGCGAAGTAAATTATTCAAATTTCAAAAACTGCATATGTAAAATAAAATTCACCATTCATCATATTTTGTATGTAATAATTTAGAATTTTAAATACACAAGTTTCACAAATGATTTTAATCATGATTATTCGAATTGTTGATATAATAACCTCGAATTATGCAGCAGTTTGAAATTGTGAATAATTGCTTTTGAAAAATTATTATATAAATATAACAATTTTTCAAAGCGTAAAAATATTTAGAAATTCGTCGATCACGCGTATCAATTACATACTCGAAATGAGTATAATTACAATTTTACGAAGAGAGCAAAAGATGTTTTTTAATTGAGTTTTGATTCTACAATATATAAAACAATATATAAAACAGTTTTTATTTTAAAAATAAAGAAGTTGATCAATTCTTGAACTTCGTTTTACATAAATAAAACGTGTATTTGTAGAATATCTTTCTTCTCTATATGCCGCGTGTATTACGCTGTTTTGCCTATAAGTTCGGTCATTTATTAAGCGAGGTCTTACCAGGTTGGAAAGTTAATTCTCCTTGCCGACAAGAAAGTAGCGAGTATAAATAAATTTGCAGAGAGATAGAGTATATCGAGCATGAAAGCCACAGCGGAAATTTCGGAATAACGGAAACTGTTATCTCTTTTTGATAACCTACCCTTTCGACGATGTTTACCTGTTCTGAAATTACTGTGTAGAAATTGAAACATAGACCCTATCCATCTCGTGTGTGTGTGTGTGTGTGTGTGCGTGCGTGTGTGTGTTGAATTCCATACCTTTTTCTATAGAAATCTTGTACGATATGTTGTCTACACGGAAAAAGAGATTACTATAGCAAAACTATTTGTAAAATATGGACAGCTAACTATTATTTGCAGCGAGAGCTATTTTGCAATAGCAGCAAAAACTATTGCAAAATTATAACCCTTGCTGCAAATAATAGTTAGCTATCCATATTTTACAAATAGTTTTGCTATAGTAGCTAATTTTTTTCCGTGTATTAATTGAACGATGCTCATATGAATAATAGTTCACTATTAAAAAAGCAAACCGATTTTTCTTGTAAGGAAAGTTTTCGCTATTGCAACGTATGTTTTGCGATCTAAAGTTTTTGAGTTAATTTGAAGAGAATTTACAAGAATTATAATGAATCGATCGAATACGAATTAAACAAAAGAAAATTTAATATTTTCTGCAATTGTCGAGAGGACATTTTTCTGATTTTTCTGTGAGGTCGGGTACTTTTAGCTTTTAGAAGAGAATTAGATGAGAAAAGAATTAGAAAGAAATTTCCGTGTCTCCATATTTCTAGTGTCCCATCTAGAGCCTTATTATATCTTCCTGCAGAAAGAATCGAAAATCGAATTTTACCAGTGCGCGGAATTTTATTTGCGATCTTAAAGCGGATGGCTTCGGTGCCAAGTTACAGATCGGGGTAAACAACGATTTGGCTCGCTCCGGTTGCATAGGCAAGAGAAATAATAGCGATGAAAAGATTTCTCTCTTTCGTTCGCTTTCTCATTTCGACATCGGGTGAACGAGAGGAATTTTTTCGCTGTTATTCCGCGGGTAAACGAGGGGAATTTTTCGTCGCTGTTATTCCGCGTTTATGTAACGAGATCGAGCCATGTCGCGTTCAAGAAATGTCTCGCGTCCCTTTTGATCACAATGTTTCGTACCAGATCGGGTTCGAAAACGATAGACGTAAATCATCTTCTCTGTGATGCTGGAAATGAACTTTTTGGCAGAAAGACCGGGTAATCAATAATATTCGTTACGAATGGTACGCGATAAAACATGTTCGTTATTAGCGTGGTTACGCACCTTACGATCAGAAAATAGGAAGAACAGCGGAAAAATAACTGATAGTTTCGTTCAGTTTTTATGAAAGAAAGAAGAAAAAATGCATTTTATGATGCTATGTTTGAGTTCGAGATCTAACTGAAACAGTTTTTTCTACAAACAATCCTTCATTATCTGCTCATTTAATGGAACATTCATAGACAATATTCCATATTTTTCCATATTTTTGAAGGTATGTTAAAATTAATTTAAAAATTAGTTTCTACTGCAAATTAGCATTATTTACTTATTTAGAATCATCATGTGGCGGTCATGATACCTGATTAATCATCATAGCCATAATAATTAATCGAAAATGTTGGCAAGCTATCGTGCTGTGTTCTGTCGACAAATTGAAGTTAAACAATTGAAATATATATACGCAATGTCAATATATCACGCACATGTAAAAAGATAGATTTTTCTTGAAGCGGGATGTATAAAATGCAACGAAGCGACGTTTTGTCCGTCATAAAATTAAATATCGACCTTTTCCTTCGAGGAATTTAATTTCCTCCCTGTCTAATTACCCATCCTCTATGAATGCAAATTAAACCAGCACAGGGGAGCACAGCCTCCTCGATGATGAGATATACATCTTTTCGGGAATACCATCGGGGAATACGGGAGGTCTATTCCCGCGGAATGGTCAGGCAGGTGCAGCGCTATTATCCAATATGACCTAATTATGATAGTGGTACACCGACGTAGCGCCATGCGTACGCTATAAATGGACCCGCGTAAACTAGTACTGCATGCATCAGCACCGCACGCCGATATAATACCCTTCTCGTAATAACGACCAATTCGCGTTCCCAGTCCACCTTCCTCATACCGCGCGTTCCTCATCGGCCGAGAACGTAGTAGACGCGTATGCCGAATCCTATCGATCCGATCGAATTGATTGACGTATCGACACCTGTCGCCGCTCTGACTTTCGTAAAACTTCGCATCACAATCGGTTACGATTCCCCCTCCCCCTCTCCCTCTCGCAAATCGTGATAAACATGCGCGGTCGACGATTGACAGCGACCTGAAAGAAAGCTCGCAGCGTGAACTTTCGATCGCCATCAGCGACGGCTAGCACTTTTGACACTTGATGCTAGATATTAAATCGAATTTTGCAGTATAACGTACATTACGGTAATGAGATTTTGAAGGTTTCTAAATAATTTACTTAGACTTTACACGCATCTTGAATTTCTTGAATTATTTATTTTACTACAGTTTTCACACACATATTAATGTAGGAAAAAATTATAATATTTTAATGTAGAAAATATTTATTAAAAAATTAAAAGTAATATTTAATATTAAATAAAAATTAAAAATTTGCTAAATATATTGGCGATACTAGCGATTGTTATCCATTCATTGGTCAATAATTGTAATATCTTATAGCTGTTATATTTGACAATGAATGAAATTCGTTTGAAAACTATTGTTTACCGAAAATAATCGATCTTCATAATGTGTTCAAGTGTCTTCTCGTAGAAACCAAAGGTGAATAAGGACACAGACTAAATTCTGACGATTTTCAAAAGTGATTGACATATTGACATCTGGTATACAGTTGATATCATTATTCTATCGTGTCTCTTGGATACTTCATCGATTTTTCCACTTTGTGTATAATAGATTTGTTATAACATCGATGCACAAAACGATTTTTAATCTTATTTTTGTTTGTACAATCGAATTTCTGAAATTAATTAAAACTTAATAACATATTGCTATATTTATCATATATTGTATGAAAATTTCGGTAAACGAATTATTCTCACAGTAATAATGACAAGAATTTAATTTAATTGTAATTTTGAAATAATAGAATTCAAAGGAATAATAGAATATTTAACATATTTAAAGTTTCAACAAATGGAATACAATGCAGTTCGAACAATAATATACCGGATGTAGCCGTAGGTAGTCATTCAAATTCAAGTGAAAGACAGGTAACAAGAGGGACAAGTGACAGGTCGGTTGTCATTCTCGTTCTTGTAATTCGATATGTGATTGATGGATCGACATCTTTAATCAAACCATTTACTCTGATTAGTTCAATTTTTGCTAATTTTCAGGGTGATGATTTTGAGAGCTTAATTCAATTTTCTCACAATTGCTCTTAAATAATTTAACGTATGACATTATAATACAGAATGCCATAATTGATAAAATAAAATAAATTTATCTTTTTTGCGTCAAAACTTTAATAAGTTAGTATTTATAATAAGTATTAAGCATTTATTGGATACGAATAGTTGTTGTATTGTATATAAGATTATAAACTTGCCTCACAGCAAAGCATAATACTTCGCAGTTTAAGCGCGTTTAATCGTAAAGCAGCCTCTTTCTCTGGAACGAGCGCATCGAACTTTTCGCTAATGTTTAAAATTCCATTCGAGAAAGGTGAACACCATCAATAATAAAATCAAAAAGTTTTTAATTAAGTCACTTACTAATTCTTCGTAAATTGGTAACAATGTTTTGGTAATGAAGCGTGAATGATTCGCGATTAATCCGCCACAAGTTGCGCGAACGAGGGAATTAATAGTAAAGAGGGTGTTAGTAATAATCAACAATTTACCGGCACAACAGCCAGTTCCCAGAGGAAAGAATGCTCGCGTTACATTTTATTGGCTTCAAGGCGCAAAAGGATTAAATCGAAAGGGGACAATTGGGAACTGGAGCAGGGTGAGAACTGACTAAGCAATTTCAGTAATCGCAATATGTCGAAACAAAATCTTTGAATTACCAAAATGTTCTAAATTACATCATTTCATAATTTGACATCACATTATGAAAATGCTATAAAAAATAAAAGAAGTTAGTCCAAGTGCAGAAATTTTCTTATTTGTAAAACTTAGATTTGTGACAACAGTTTCTTTGCTGATTCTTTTGTCAGTACACAGCACGATTTATTTCTTAATTTAAAAAATAAACATTTATTAAAAATATATTATTTGTATGTTTAAAATTAATTAAAATATATTACATATGTATATTTATTTGCAGAGAAAAGTAAAGTAAGTAAAGAAGTAAATAGACGAAATTCTAAATGATTGATATCCCATAAGACAAGCAGTCTATCTTGGTCATACAAGTATATTAGCTTGTGTTTTAATGATTTTTTCCAAAGTTTTGGTTATGAAACTTTAAAACTCGTTAAATTGGTGAAAAACGTTTGTGATAATATAAGAAAAGCTGAATGTTCATTCAAATTGATTCTCCGGCTCTTTCCTTATAAATTTCAAGTTTTCCTAAATTTATATTAGATCACATTTATTGTTGGCACAATTGGGAATGAGAAATTTTAGTACAACTTCAGCTCGACGCGAGGTATACGCGTAATTAGCGCCTTGATAATCGAAGCCTAAAGTTTCCCTTCAACCTTAGCGGCCCATTGACACTGGCAACACCGTTACCAAGTCCAAACTAACCCCCCACCCTTCTTTCGACATTCAAATAGTGTCGGTGCAAACTTGTCCAAGTTCTGACTGCAGCACGAGCTAGGTAGAATACGTAATGAGTACGTGGGCTCTTGACTTCGGACTATTATACGAGCCGGCCCATTATGACTAATCGCTCGGTATGCTTCGCTATCGAGCCTTTGAACGAAATTCGCGCTTGTGAATGAAACTTATACACATACAAGAATCACAACTCGTTATCATGGATTTATGTTCAAATAAAATGTGATCGAGTTTGTTCGGAACTGAAAACGTTTTTCTGAATAAATATCTCGATAGAACGTTAATAACAGAATTACATAACAAAAAAAAATTACAAGACAAATAATTATACTGTACTTTCACGTTTATATTTTACTAATCGTCATTTATTAATTAATGTTGTGCATTAACAAAGAGAATTTTACAACCGTTCGACTATTTAACATTCGGTTAAAGCTCTTATTTTATTATTCTACATCGCTCATCGCTAAACGTTCTTCCGCCACTAGATCGAAAATTCCTAGATAATTTCTCGTCACACCATCATTTCTCGTGAAGTGGCCACTCACGATCTAATTTCTGGCTTAATCTCGAAGGTGCGGTCCGACGATGGGACACGATGTGAATGCGAACGGTCATACGCGCAGTCAGGATGCGAGGAGATGCGAGAGTGAAGATAGAAAGCGAAGGGGAACTGGGGAGTTTAGGTATTGGTGATTCTATAGCGACGTATTAACGCTACGATTGCCGCCAGCAGCCTCGGCCTAAGTGAATGGCTCTGCCGAGGGCTTTGCTGATTATGGCGTCGCCATTGATCCAGATCGAAATTGGCTTGCCTCTGTCATGGAACGTGCCCAGAGGACCATTAATATCCTCCGCGGGCTAAGAGCGAACGGGCGCGACGCCCGTATCGATGACGGAGATGAGAGGAACAGGCTAGAGCTAATCGCAAATATAGCCACAGACTGAGGTGCGAAGCCTCCTCTCGGTGTTGTCGGGATAATCAGCTCACTGAGCGATTAAATAATCAGCAGCCGATCGCTTGTATTTATCGAGAGTTTCTCTTTAAAATTCTAATTATAATTGTGTGTGAAGAAATAAAAAGTACTTGAATACCGAAAATGCTTTAACAAAAAAATACTCGAATAATATTTTGTATGGGAAAAAGTGCAGAGAGAATATTTTTCAGATGTGTTTACTGTAAAAAAGGAGTATTCTTTCTGATATTTTAGAAGATATGTCGATATTAATTTTATTAATATGTATATCAAAATATGATTTTTCACGTATGCTTTGACGTAATTTTTTTAATATGTGAAATTTGCAGCATTTTTCTTTTCAGGACCGCAAAAATTAAAATATATGCTATAATAAAAAATATGTTGCTTCTCATATGCAAGTATTTGCAAGTATTAAAGTATAAAATACATATTAATAAAAGTATATTTTTATAATGTATATTAACAAATATTTCAGCAACCATATTTCAATCTGTAGGAAAAAAATTAACGATATCGATGTATTCTTATTGTTAAACGTAAAACTATATACTTTGTTATACTGAGCTTTTGACAGCAAAATCGCAAATAATTAGATACATAATCCTTAGCGTTAAGTAAGCGATTAATAATAAAAAGGATTGGCTAATTTATAAATCCTTTTCTATCCTTAGAAGAATGATAATCCACTTATCTATATCGGCGGTGATTAATAAATTGTCAGGATTAAAGAGGTTCACGATCAGTAATAAATGCAGTGCCCCCGGAGATGGGATTTGATGTAAATCAGCAAAACTGGAACGAAATTCTCACGCGTTCTCGATAATCTCGATCGTTCGTTTACACTTCTACTTTATCCCTTGTCGCCTGATTAATGAGGATTACAACGGACTATAAAAGAGTAAGGATGGTCCGTATTTGATTGTGCGAATTATATCGAGAATATAAAATTTATGGACTAATACACTATAATGTGTTCGAAGCGAGTAACAGGTTATAAATATTGAACCGGGTACAAACGCCATTTCATTTATCCATGAAATTTTCCGATATAGATAAATTATGCAGCATCGGAAATACGCCAATAATAGCAATGGATTAATTTAGATCATTTACGAGCCTTTATGATTCGCTTTTACGTCGCTTATTGCTCTTTTCAATCCGATGAATAACTTATTTGTGGAATAAATAACCTAACGCTCATTTACAGCAAACAGAAATATCTAATTTTGCATCGAAAAGATTTAAAACAAAGAACAATACACGATTATTATACCAATCAAATCATCTTATTAATGATACTAATAGACAGATATTTTGCATTTTTTTATTATTGCATTACAATTTAATGATTTATTTCTGAAATTAGTAATAAGTATGCACTCTTGTATTCTAATTTGTTTTTAATACAATTTTTAAAATGTCTATAAGATGCTTATAATATTTTTCGTTTACAAATGTTTCATATAAGAATACGTAAGAAAATCATTCCGCTCAATATAAATAATAACAATTGAAAAGAAATAAACAGGCCAATAGGTCAAACCATCGAGCCAAAACAAGGGATGTCTTTTAAATATTAAACAAGATATAACCAAAATTGATTCTAAGAAGATACATATGTGTACGTTTCGACTTCACTGAGTCTTCTGCATATATACTGTTTATCGTTCTTTTTTAACGTATATTTCACGTATCATCAGATAAGTTAGCAATCGATATTTTCGTAGAGAAAATATATAAACGAGAAATCGTTATCAAGTGTTTTCTAATTTGTAATACGTTTTTGGAATTAAATATTTATGAGAAGAAATCTAAATTTCTTAACAATTTAAAAATTGCTAAAATTTATCGGAGCAGAGGTACATGGATTTCGGGCAAATTTTTTCAGGAAAGTGGCTCTGAAATGTGTCTCTCGATACCGAGGATCAATTTTCGTTGTCGGTATATATCTTTTTCGGGACACCTCGTGGACGCGGCGATGAAGGCTCGAAGTAGATGATGCTTCCTTCCTCCGTCTGTATCTGTCGATTGGCAATATCTCGGCAAGGCGGTAAGAGACGGAATCGAACAGACAGGATTCTTGGTCCCGATAAGAGTTAATGCTCACTTGTTGACCCGTTTCGACGATCGTAACTTATCGAGATACAAGACTGGCGATTGAGAGAAACGGCATGCGGCCAGAGAGTCTTGGATTTATCGAGAGGTCTTAATAACATCGCGCATGACGATTTTTATGGCGACGTGTGCGACAGATTGACTTTGACGGCGGTTGTTTAGCGATTTTTAGTTTGAGATTCAGCTGATTCTTCGTGGTTTTCAATCGAGAAATCGCGATTTTATCGATTTCATCGACGACTGTTACAAGAACGAAATACTCTATTCGTCGAGACTTATTACGGCAAATCGAGAGAGTCCGTGACTTTGCATTGTGAGCAGTTCTCTATAGTAGTTCATGTAGTGTTATTAATCGCTGATAAGCGTTACGCCAAGTGGTATTGTGCGGCAAGTAAATTTTCTGTTTTATCGTTTGCGTGCAAATCATCGTTAGGCATTTCGACTCAATGTTTGGCACAATCCAATTGGATTGTACGCGTAGTCGAGTAGAATTACAGACGTGGTGTGCCGACCAATGCCGATACGTTACAACGAATAGCTACAGATAGAATCGATAATGAATTGGAATTGTTTGCAAACTGCATGGGCGCTTTAGCAACAACGCGGGTACCGCCAACGCGCTACAACTGCGCGCATAGTTATTCCATTCGAATAATATGTTTCGATAATTGGAGGCTTTTACGTATAGGTCCAATTGGAATTGCATATTTCTATAACGAGTCTCTCCGTTATCGATAAGATTGGCCTGTCACATTCGGAGGCGAGCATCTTTGTTTAAGTTAGATTGCTTCCTTCGATATCTAATTGCCCGCAGTTGAATATCATTCTTAGTACGATGACAGGAGTTGTACAGGAGTAAAATAGTTTTGGCGTGCTAATCTTTGTATCAACATTGAATTGTCATTAATCTTTTTACCATTAGCGTGGTACAAGGAAATCAGGTTATTTAAATCGAATAATTTTTTACTAGATAGATTAGAGTAAGATTAAAGTATTTTGAGTATTTTAAAAAAGGTCCAATTTGTTATCAGCAAAAACTATACCTATTATCTATTTCAGCATCATTTCGTGATAAATAAAGGATTTTATTATATTCTATGTTTATTCAATTGCTGATGAACTTTTAATGTTTGATAATGTTCGAGCGTTTCTCGTCACTAATGATTTTTGACAAAATAATGTGTTTTTGACCCGTGAATGTGTAACGTAACACGAATTAACATAGAAATTGCGAAACAATACTAAAATGTCGAAACAAATGGTCGAGATACTTTTGCCAAAAAATGAAAAAACAGGAGAGAAATAACGGTCGAGAAAGGACGGAGACTTAATGAATGCAATGTTGAATTTACCTGTGCACCGACGAGGCCAGCGCGTAATCTAGGGATGTCCGTGTGACTCCAGTCTGATCTGGCCCAAGGGTCGACCCTGCCGAGGTCGCTGCTCAGGTTGACTTCGCCAAGTTGATTGTGTACGAACTTTCTGACATTCCAGGGCAAATCGTTGTGCCTGCGAATTAGAAATATGTTTTAAAAAAATATTATGTGCAACATGTACAATATCTTGCGATACTTAGCAGTGTAGGTGAATAATTAATCTTCAATTAGCTTAAAAATTTTTAATATGTTGTAATTAGATGTTTTCTATTCGAGTATCAGTTATCAAACATTATATACTTGAATAATGATTCCAAATGCATAATAATCTATATTATAATGTTACTTGAGATTAATAAGCAAGATTGAATCAAAACGAGATTTGTTTGGTTTCGAGTATCCGGGGATCCATATCTATTGCATAATGTATTACATTAATGCAATGTAATATATGATATGTAACACATGATATGGAATAATTACTTGATATTAATGAGATTGTATACTCCGGAAACAAGAGATTTCTGTCGAAAATTTAAAACAATTTATATTTTTCAAATGTTTTTATACATTAAAGTTTTTTTTATCTTGGCTAACACGTTTGTGACCTTTTACCGTCCAACTAATTCTCGGTAACAAAAGCTTACCCGTCGATCAGAGGCACTTCAGTGAGAATCCTCCTGATCACGTCCAGCCTCTGCTGGTGCGTGGCAGGTGCGGATTGTAATAGAAACGGCAGACAGAGGCCTCCAAGGAGCAGGACGGCCACTAAAAGCAGGACAGGCGCTAACAGCCGACACCTCCTGCGAGGACTCTCGTCTCTGCGATCCTTACTGCTGCCGCTGCTAGGCGAGTCCTCGCACGGCGGCGGTAATCGCACGGTGCCGTTGCAAGGCGCCACGTCTGGCAGTTCTGTTAGGCACGTGGTCTGAAAGAAGAAATCCGAAATTGTACAACTGTTCTGCTTGTTGTTGTTGATTTTTGTTGAATATTAATTGTTGAGGAATCGAGGAACGATTTTAGCAAGCTAAATGATCTATAATGACCTAATTAATCAAGAATAATTAAACCATCTATGTATAAAATTTAATAAATTTACGAAACTGTTGGCACATACATAAATTGTGTTTTACTGAAACAACTGTGGAAACTATTTCAAAACATAATTTGTGTATGTTTTGAAATAGTTTTCATGAAGAATTTTAGCAAGCCAAAGAAATATATATATATATATATATATATATATATATATATATGTGTGTGTATATATATATAGATAGATAGATAGATAGCGTTTAGTTTAGTTTGGTAGCGGTTTTCGAACATTTCTTTGAAAAATTTTCTGAAATTATAAATAGATTTCGTACATCTTTAATTTTGAAATTTCAAAACTTTAATAATGTAATGAAACGGATATTTTCAAACATCTTTTTATTAATCAATATTACCTAAACTTGTGCTATTAAGCTAGACTATCTATTAAGGTGCATATCTGTAATTTTTTCGTCAATCTGGATGATATATAAGCGGTAACTAAGTTTGCGAAACAGATCTTATTCATGGAGTAGACAGAACATTTGGGTCGATTTAGAATATAGCGTATACGTTCGAGATATTTGCTTAGTGAATTAATTAATCTAGTTAATAGCTGCCGCGGAGATTACATGCTGCTATCCAGCGGACGCGTACGCTTGTGGAAATAAATAATTACTTGTCTGTAATTTTGTGTGTGTTGTAAGCGACATTACGGAAGATTAATACTCTCCTGGCTAACTAAAGTTAAACACAATATATGTGTATTATAATAAAATAAAGCGATCGAATATATTGAAAGAGGTTTTAATTAAACATATTCAAACACATTAATATGATGAAACATTCTTTAGTTACAAAGTTACAATTTTTTACATATTATGAATTGATAATATATTTTTACTCTCGTATATCAACATATTGACAATATTTTTTCGATTAATGTATAATTAAATATCGATGAAAACTTCTTGCGTTATTTGATTACATACATCTTACTGCAACGTTTGCAATGACGTAAAATTGTCTTTTCAAATATTACTAATATGAATTTTGTAGCTAGCAGGAATATAAATCTTCTCGTCTCGCACACGTGCAAGATTTTTTGATTCGCGGGCAAAATGTATCCGGGCAAAGTTAGATTGCGCGTGTTAATGACTGTTTAAATGTCTTTTAGAAAATGTATTACGCTAGTGGCGCATGCAGCGAAAATGGTCGGCACGATATAACTTGTGGAAAAATACAACCATCGCAAATAGAAATGCAGCCTCGAAGAAGGGTGCTGGAAAAGAGGGCTCCTCCGCGGCATCACTGTGACGCTTTGCAGGCAACGCGCGGCAAACTTTTGTTCGTCCTGCTTTCGGCCACCATAAAACACGTTAACGCCTGGCTACGGATTTTCCGCGTGTATATAGTGCATATAGTGTAGAACAGTCACGAAAGGCATTGAGATACTTGGCGAGCCTCTGGGAATTTTCCCAGTTTCTGCAGTTGTCGTAAACAACTCACCAAGTCATAATTCTTGTGTATACACCCCTTTGCGATACTACTTTGTAATACTCATCAGAGATTTCACGTAGTTACAAATCAAACAAAAGAAAGTCGTGAATCTTCGTTGAGATTGATAAGAAAATAATTTTAAATTCTGGTTTTTAATTTGTTTTCGATTATTGTTTGTTTACATTTTTAGTCAAATGTCTTGTTGAAAGTTTGCAATTTAGTTGGCAATTACGCTTTCTTTACCTAATGACCTAATTAATCAAGAATAATTAAACCGTCTAAAATTTAATAAATTTACGAAAATGTTGGCACATACACAAATTATGTTTTGAAATAGTTTTCAACAGTTGTTTCAGTAAAACACAATTTATGTATGTGCCAACATTTTCGTAAATTTATTAAATTTTACACATAGATAGTTTAATTATTCTTGATTAATTAGATCATTAGGTAAAGAAAGCGTAATTGCAAGCTAAATTGCAAACTTTCAGCGAGACATTTGACACGATTAAAATGTAAACAAACAATAATAATCGAAAACAATTTAAAAACCGGAGTTTAAAATAATCTCGTTATCACAGATAGAAAAAGATGAAAAACAATTGCAGAGAAAATTTTTCAAAGACACGGTGAATGTGCTAGTTCCTTCGGTGAAACTTTCATCTCACGCATGTTTTTTTTTTATAACATGATGGCAGTGCCAAGTTTCGTGTGTTTATGGCACACAATAATGGCGAAGGATACGAAGTTTTGTGAGATGCTCGTACGCGGAAGAAACTTGAACGAGAGCGACGAACGCCGGATGAAGCCAGCAGATTCAACGAGCTAAACCGCGAAAGTTATCGTCGGTACCCACGCAAAAGAAATGGCGGTATGCGTTATCTAAACGCAAAACAGCAAACGCGATTTCCATTTTTAGTCGTTTCGCTGATTTCTTATTCACGACTTCGCTTGGTGAGAATCGATTATCGATACTGCGGGTAATTAATAGCTGCCCGAAGGTAATGAAAATGAAAGCTGTGGACGTGCATCGTTTCTGTGTAACTGATGGAGAGAGAAAGAGAGTGAGAGAGAGATTCCCCGATAATACTTATAATTCATTGTTTAAAATCAAGTCTAGTAATTACAGTATATATATATTTTTTCTTTCAATATAATAATAAACGAATTTTATCTTAATCATTAAATGAACGTAAAGGATAAAATTGAAAGTAATTTCCAAAATCGAAGATAATTTCCTCTTGTATTTGTTTAATGGTGCAATAAAGATAACAATTCTCGATTTTTTTGCGCGAGCAATGGCCGACAAATTAATTCGTACTTTACCACGCGAGCTACGTAAAGACAATTATTGTCGCTCGTGATAATAATGGGCGACCGCCTTTTAGCGCTGCTCCTCTGGAATTTAACGAAAAAGTGAATTCAACGTACTTTTATAATCATGCTAAAAGTTTTTACCACGAGCATAAACGTATTAATTAAGCACATTAATTGAGCGCGTTTAAAAATGAAACAACACATAAGGAGGTTATACGAAATATGGAAGATTCAACGTTTCAACTCATTCTCATGGTTTTCTTAAATAAAATTCTTTTTATTAACGCGCGAAAGACAAATATTCCTAAAAACATTACATTTTCCTTATATTTGAAAATATTTAAAGATTTTGTCTTATTTTTGTCTTTTTTTAAATAAAAATAAAAATGACATATATATATATATATATATATATATATATATATATCTATATATATATATAATATTATATAAATAAAAGATTTCGAAATTTCCATATTTGAAAAATAATGCTTAACTATATGTACTCTTTTTTTGATCTGCAAAATGTGGCGGTGTCACGTGTACCGACTTGTTACGATTATACTATATCCCGTACAGCCGTTTTATTCTGTATAGCTCTCACAGTACTCTGAAACTATAATAGAAGTCCTTCCGCATCTGACATGTTCTTACGCGATTAAGTCCGGACCCGACTTCTCGAGAAGATGTGAAGTGTGAGATTCGTAGTTGGCTCTTTGGGTATACGCCGGGAAACCTGGAGGCGAACGCCATCGCTGATTCCTTCTTGTGTCTGGTTAATGGAACTTAGAAGCTCGTAAACGTATTAACTGCTGCAAAGGACATCGGCTTTGCTCTGTGACGAGTACCTGCCTTCATTTTCACTCTTTGAAAAGTACGATCGTGCCAACTCTATGTTTTAAGCAAAAATAAAACTGCTTTCTTATATAAAACTGTTAAAAAATATAAAACTGTTATTATATAAAACTGTTAAAAAATTAAATTCCGCGCAGGGATTATTTAAACAAATGTAAAGTATTTTGTGGGTCAAAATGTAAAGAGATCTTAATGATGGTATATATTCGATTCTAATTGTGATATGCACTTCTCTGAAACGTACTGGCTATGCCTGCGCGTATCGATATCTGAGTTTCTTTTATCATCAATTTCTGTTTTCGAACAGGAAAAGGCAACATTTAGGACGTAATGATATTAATCTGGTAATGATATTTCTATTGAAGCTTTTCTTCTCATATACAATCATAATATGAAGAAATAAATTTTAAAAAAATTTCGCAGAGATGTATAATGTAAAATAACTTAATTAAATTTAATACAATATATTATACAAAAAAAATATACAGAAGAAAACAAAAGAAAAGTCATGAGGAAACACGATGCAACGTGTGATAGATATGTCCGAAATTTTCCTCGCCTCCTTTCCTCCCTTTCAAACAAATGGGGAAAAGAAATTGAGAGATGCATCAAGAACTTGTCGGACAAGAGACTTAAAGTCTTCTCTAAGAGATGCATTCTTGTTAAACGAGTCTCGTAACGAGACTTCTCGCCAAACTCTCGTAACAGGGTCCTTCTTCGAGCTTCTTGAAGTGCGCCAAATTTTACGTCTCGCTATAACGACGACGCCAGATAAAAGCCGCGTGAGTTTGGGGAGAACGCTTATCTCGTCGTTCATAATTTCGAAAATCGGACAAGTGGGACGCGGTTGTGAGGACGATAAGTTTTAAGCCGTAAAGTCCTCGCAGAGTTTACTCATCGTTAATAGCGCGCCGTTACGATGTCGAGAATCGAGGAGAAAAGGAATGGGAAACTTCAATAACGAATGTAATTTACAGTCGCGGTCGTGTGTCCGGTCTACAACCGCACGCCCGACGCCATACTTCTCTGCGCTAGGCTGAAGTCACTTTCCACCTCTCTGCACGCGCGTGTATGCATACACGGAAATGGTAGGCGGTGAGGACAGGCGGGCGAGAAAAGGACTTGAAAGACGGCGGGACCAGAGCGACACCGCGTGCGAGAGCATTGTCAAGTTTTCGTATAAATTTCTCCTCGACGTGAATTCAAAGACCACCGCAGAGAGAGACTCGTATAAAGCCGAGCCGGAAGGGGTAGTCGGGACGAAACGAGAGCGGAGGGCTGGCCTAAAGAGCAGGTGGCATTCGAGACTATGGTATTCCCCCTTGTGCCCCTTCCCCCTTCTTCTTGCCTTTATCTCGACTGTCTCCTCGTTCTCTTAATTCCGGTGCGATTAACGGTCCGCGCTGCCGAGAAATTAGTCCGTCTTGTTTCTATCCTTTGCCTT
Organism: Crematogaster levior; assembly: GCA_901521435.1. Classification (NCBI taxonomy): domain Eukaryota; kingdom Metazoa; phylum Arthropoda; class Insecta; order Hymenoptera; family Formicidae; genus Crematogaster; species Crematogaster levior. The sequence goes on from CABEGB010000648.1 coordinate 813,152, forward strand.
CTCTTTCTTGTCCTGTCTTCTCCTCACTTTTTCCGATGTGTTGGCATTTCTATTCCTTCCTACATCCTTCTCTCAATTATCACACTCTTACGAGGTCTCTCATCGAACGACCCATCATCATCTTTTTTTTTAAGCTTAAATTTGACAGATAGGAAAATTAATGTTGGAAGTAAGAAATAAAATTAATATCACATATGAATAATCATCTTATAGTTAAAGTGTCAGTAGTAGCATTCTAGGCACATAACATAAAAATCAATACACGCTCTCTTTCATATCATGCGTAATAAAGTTTGCGTTGTATTTATTGTATTTTGTGAGACGAGAGCATAGTACCTGTTTTTTTAATTAATTAGCCTATCGAGTGGCGCTGTGCATAATTCTGAATCAGATAAGTGAACTGTGAAAAGGGATGATTTTCTGGACATCAAACAATGTAACAAGAGTTAATACATTACGTTGACAATTCATTGTGCTTTACTCACCGCGCTTTTATTTGCCCTTATTCTCTAATTTTTTATTTATGTTAAACATTATTTAAGAAAATTCTGATTTGTTGGGAAACGTGATCAGGATATCATCATCAATGTCATTTCGTGCGAGCTGATTAAGAGGAATAACGAGAAATATTATAATTATTGAGGTAATTGTGTTCTATTTGGAATTATCAATACCGCTTGTCACTGCGGACAAATACCACGGGCTCCGCTCGTTTATTATCATTTCACGCTGCATCGAAACGCACGTATTCCCCCGACTCTTTTAATCCCTACCGGTCGGAACGTTAATTTCGCCGTTCTGTCTTCAATTGTGTAAGCCGCTCGTTAAATGTAAATTTCTCGCGTGTGACAACACGTTACGGAGGTAACGACAGCCGCGTACGCGTGGTTTAGACTCGCGTCGGATTAGACTTAATGAATTTACGCCATTTCGACGGTCCGAATGTCGACGGCGAGGCGGAGATGCGCTAACATATGGGACATTTAGTCGGAATTAAGGACGACCTTTGTTCTCGCGAGCCGTTGCGCTCGCCGCACGCGAATTCGCACGTCCGCGCACATTTTGTTTTGAGTAATGAGCGCGCGCGCACTGCAATTGGCGCAAATACTAATGCGAAGAGAGGAAAAGGAAATGGGGGGAAAGGCTTTTGTTTGGCCGGAAAATGGCGGTGCCTCGTCTGTCGAATAGCCGGACAATAATTTACGTTCTTGTCACGGGAGACAGAAGAGAAAGACACTCTACATTTATTTTGATATACGTGTTGCATGGTATAATAACAATCTATTATTCTATACTCTGGTGGATTATATATGTAGGTTTCATTAAATTCATCATGTCACATTTTAATGTCTTTTTGATTAATTTGGAGTCGTTAATTTTCTCCGAAGATGTCTCTCGATGATAAAAAGTTTATATAAGTTTATATTAATAATAATTTTAATATACACACACAGTCTCTCAAATATTTATTTTAATAATATATTTTATAAGCCTCTTGAACTATTTTATTGGTAAACACATGATAAAAGTTTGTTTCAAATCATACGCATTTTGTAGCGTAAATACGCGTTGACTCTCGTTTGTCTTTAGATCACTTTCGTTAATGACGAGAAGCCAAGAGCTTTTCCGATGCTTTTAGTTAATTAACAATTATACGACCGACGGTGCGAGAAAGAACGGAGAGCGGACAAGGAACGGAAACCGACAAGGCGGACGAATGGGTCGCCTTTGTAAAACGGAAGCTCGTCGAAGGTAGTCGTCTCTCATTGGAATTAAATAATTTAATGCGCCACGAGCTTTTCCGGAAATTTCGAGTGAGTTCTGCTCAGCATCTAAATTGAAACTTTGGCCTTCGATATCCTTTCGCGAACAGAACAAAATAACGTGCATTGTTGAATTAACTTTCAAACGTTGCGACACTTTCTCCAAGATAATATCACGCGCAGAAAACTTTGTTTGTACGGCGCTTCTTGTTTCGTTTGCCTACTGTTTTCGTAATCCGATTAAAATTTCATGTAATTCCGACCGTCGTGTCGTCCAGCCAGCCGGATGCTTTTATAAATTTTATGATATTTATGAAGCTAAAAAAAAAAAGATTTAATTTTTGTTTAGTTTGTAATATGTTTTGTCTATTTCTTTATTTCTGTGAGATTTTGTTTAAATATTTTATATAATAGTTTATATAATTCTTAGTGGCAGAGAGATCATTAACGGTAATAAAAGTGATTAGCGTAATGATTAATTGTTTAATTAATATTGTGATAATTGTAAATGTTTGCGATATTTATTTACATTTTAAAGTTGTAGCTAACACAAGAAAAAGCTAATATTGAAGATAGGAAGCATCACAACAATAATACATGTTTTGCAAATACCGTTGCATTGTTTTATTATTAAATAAAACTTGGCAGTAATTAAACAATGTTGCATGCTGTTGCATATTTTAACAAATTTATCGAAATATGATTTATTCAAAAGCATTTTTACGCGACAATCTTTATTTAAACATGTTTAACGAATTTTACAAATTTATTCGTTGCAAAAAGTATTTAACGTTTCAGAAAATCTATAATCAAATTTCAGAAAAGCACACACGTGTGATTTCTGGCACACGGCGTATGTAACAACTTTGATATCACTCCAGTCTTTCCATTAAATTTACGCGTTTCACGCTCTTGTGTACCGGTGGCGAGATCTTTTCTTCTCGCCTTGGCCCATTTCCCATCCCAACGATAAATTTTACAGAAGTTCTCGCTTGTCATTTTCGCGATGACATACAATACACGATGCCTCATGCATCTTTGCAAAATCTTCCGAGAGCCAGTCTTGTCCTGAAAAATTGAAACGCGATTCATGGTTTATTCCTTCGCGTCTGTCCGGGATGTTTTCCTTCGCGTCCACCGTGTGCGTGCGAGACGATCGATTTCCAGGAAAAAGTTCCCCGGGGCGATTCTCTTCGGCGTCGCAACGGCTAAACTAAATAGCATTTGTGGCATCGATGGTGAAGCGAGAGAATCCGCGATGCTCGGAAGCAACGCGATGTATCTCCACTCCCGTTAGTAATTTATAATATGTGACTTTTATTCTTAAATATAATATATTGATATTCAGTGTTGAATATGACAAATTAAATTAACATAATATGATAAATTAACTTAAATTTAATAATCTAAATTGCACTTAATATTCGTTTCTCTTGCCATATTAAGAAAATTGTCATAACCAGATACAAAGACGAAGTACAAAAATAAAGAAGTTATGCATGAGGAAAATGCATGTTATTATTCCTTAAATATCTATGAATACCATAATATTCTCGCGCACGCCCTTACGGCATTCCCCTCATCTGCTCTTTATTGTCTCTCTCGCTACGTCTCTGTCGAGTCTGTTGTGCATGAATTTCCATATTTTTCTCGTCTCTCGATTGGACTATAAGTTCTACGAAATTATGACTCGTTTTTTTTGTCTCGGAAGAGAGGAAACTTTGGTCTCTCTGCGAGCGAGAGTTAACTTCGCGTTGCCCTAAAGTACTTTCGACCGTCACCTTGTTTTTTCCCCTTTTTCGAATCGACAATGAGAGATGCATAAAACATTACCGAGCTCCGATTTCCTAATATCACAGCGACTCTATTATACCGAGTCTTCCTTCTTAAAAAAATGTTGAGATATTTTAATTCATATGCGCTGTAATTTGTTACACTCAAAACACGTGTAACGTAAAATCGTAGCTATTAATATCTTCCCATATGTGACAATCGAAAGATTCCTGTGCAAAGTAAAACGACATAGAATAATATTCTAGTGATTGACGTAATCTCGCTTCATTTATAATTGCTCAAATAAATTAATTACAAAGTCTAAATTATTATATATATATAATAATAATATTATTATATTTATATTTTGATTAAATTTTATAAAAATCATATCTTTTGTTGAAATAATTGAATTTCCGTGTTTTTAATGCATTAAAAAGCTTCTTTAAAAATTTAACGAAGTTTGTGTAGTTAATTAAGTAAACCCTATTATTTTTCATGTTTATTTTTTCTATGATGGTATAATCTTATGAATACCTTGTACTGAGCGATGTACACAAGTTAACTCGATTTTTTAATATTTATTACTAATTTATTTTAATTAGTACAAACGTATGCTAAAGCGTGAAACAATAATTTCTGTTTTTATTTTGTGACATTATAGGATATAAACTTTTTTAACGGTTCGTTTTTAGACTTTTTCGTAATTTTACACGTAATTCGTTAATAAAAGTTTTATTACATAAATATAGGTATCGTAATTAAAAATCTCTTCTTGAATACGACGTGTTTGCATCTAACGTTGAGCGTATTCGAGCGTAATCGCGCGATGTATAATCCGCGTAAGAACATTGATGTAACGTTGAAATCGCGTTCGTGCAACATTCCCGTCACTGAGCGTATTGACGAGACGTTGCTTTAAAAAAATACGAAAAATTCTTCTTCGCATCGAGCATATTGGTGAGCAACGGGGATAGATCCGAGGGATAAAACTTGGACGAGCGAGAAATTAATCGCGACTGATCCGTCTCTTCCGCTTCTTCAGCGCTGTGGATGAATGATGCATAAAACATTATCGGCAGTTGCTTCGTCGACAGCGTGGCGTAATTCCTGACCCACCTTACCCTTTCGGATCGATTACCTGCTCGGCGTGACGTTCCGATTTATTTCTCGTAATTAATTTGTCGACGATGAAGACGCGGTGGTGAAGCGGCGGTGCAATGGCGTGCGAGATGAAATCGTGTGGGCATCACGATAATCTCATCTATCGCGATAGGCGGGGAAATCGCCCGAGCAAATCGTCATCCCGTGATCGTGTAATGCAGGATGCCGAGATCGAAAGACGACGTCAGCCTTGCTGTAGCGCTGACATCGAAATGCAATTTTTCCACCCCGAGGGAGGAGAAACTCCTCCGACGGCCAAGTCCGTTGCGAGTGATCGAAGTTCGAGAAGCTCGGCCGACTCCTTGCCCTCGGCCATCTTTCCTACCTCGGTCCTTTCCTACCTCGTCGCCTGAAGATGAAAAATGCATAAAACATTATCGGCATTCCGTTAGCTGCGAGGGTCAGTATCCTCCCATTGAAAGACTATCTTCCTTCTGCTCCCGATTCTCGACTCGACTCGATTCGCGTGCGCGTGTTCCCTTTGCCATCGCGTTTATGAAAAATATCCGTGGAAAATGAATCGAATTACGACTTGCTCTCTACTGTCGTCGCTCCTCGTTAGATTGAGATGAGATCTTTTTTTTTTTGCCTTATTGTATCCGTTGATATTGATCATTATGCTGATCTTATTCCTGCAGTTAATTTTTCCTTAGAAATATTTTTAAACTTTCTACTTTTGCAGAAAAAAAGTATCATGTTTGTTGTTTCTCAAAAATATTTCTTTTTAATTACAGTTTATATATTAGTAGTTTTGTGAAACTATCTTCTTCGATATTTTTACATAATTTTATTAAACACATTAACATTTTTCAAATATTGTTGGTATAGATAATGTATTTTCTAGTTTGAAGATCAATTTATATTTAAACATTTATTTTTATTGTTGATTATTTTCATCGAAGAGATAAGTTTTTACCTTCTTCATATTTATTTGCGAGGATAATTTTTTGTTGAAACGAAATATATATAAAATCATTAATTAAAAATAATATGAATTTTTATATCTTGTACCTTATCTTTATAATATGGTTCGAGTATAGATACTAAAAAAAACATCTATTAATTCATAGCCTCTGATTAAGCTCCAGGCGATGCGTATAAAAAATATTGAAAATTAAATACGACGAACACTCGATAAAGCATTTATGTTATATGCGAACAAAGAACTGAAATTTTTCGGTGAGGTAACGTTATTCTCGGATCATGAACTTTTTCTCTTAAAAATGGAAAATTCATACTGCATATTTAATTTATATTATTATATTTAACGCGTACTTCATTTGTTTTATTTTACATGCCATTATCATATTATATTGTATTATCCTGCTACATATTATTCAGTTATTTAACTCGTCAATTGAGCTCGCAAAAAATATGACAGTAGGCTCGTAGAGTATGATCAGTATGCAAATATTGAAGAAGTTAATGAGAATATATACATATCAGCATAATTTCTGAATTATCAAATTCAGATTTATTCGGATTGTTGTTCGATTAAAAAAAGTATATATATTAATCACTAATGTGAACTATATTATTCCTTTCTATTATGATATTAGTTAATTAATTTATTAATTAATATGAATATATGAAAAATATGAAATAGAGTGTTTATTCTTCATGTATCATTCGTTGATACTTTTAAAAAATTTCGAAAAATGTGAGAAGACTCTGGGAAGCTCGGATGTAAGGAACGTGATAACTTTAAATCACCACGATGGACTCAAACGTTTTCATGAAAAAGGTGATTTTGGATAATGAAGCCTGCGAAATGTAGATATAAGTGACTTTTTGACGAGTGAGCAGACAGAACTATTTCGGCAAATTTACTGTTTTGATAAAAGTTTATGTGTGTTACTGCATTAACACATATTCTTAAACACATATTCTTTAAATATTAGCTATCTGGAACATTTATTGTTTAAATTGTGCTCAAGAGATGTTTAAAAATTGTCGCTGACTACGACTGAGTGATTTTTTATCTATTTGTTTTAAAAAAACATGAAAAATTATTGAGAATAATTTTGCTATTATATAATATGTTCTCTCTCTATAATATAATATATTCTCTCTCTCTCTCTCTCTGGCTTTAATATTGAATTTAATAAGCATGTACACTGCTTTCCAAAAGATATCGGTTTTTAGAGGTAACTCCCGAATTGCTGGCATGTAAATAATTTAGGCGAATAAATTTATCGTATCCGTTCTGAGGTTACTTGGGAGAGTCTAGGGACAAATAAGGCCGGCTTTTCCTTTGCGCGTTAAATCCTGTTTAAACGATCCCTGCACGGTACCTTACGCGTATAAATGCAAGGATACTATCACGAAACACATGTTGCTTTAAAGTAACTAAAACGATATATACAAATGTTCTTTCTTTTAAATAAAATACACGTTTATATTTTTTAGATAATTGAAATGCACAAAAACGAGTTATTTTTTATATCTGATACAAAAAATTTGTAAAAATCATATATTATAAAAAGAAAATACTGCTAAATTTTCAGTGATTAAATAATGAAATAATAAACCGAATTATTATCGAATTCTCAGTCAACAATGTAAATGAAATACAAATATAACTGGCAAAGAAATTAGTGATTTGCACTTTATTTTACTAGCATAACTTTAACATTTTCACCATAGTGCAAAATAATGTTTTAATAAAAATTGACAAATATTACATTTAATTACGCAAAGTTAAAGTAACTTACTAAAAATTCTTTTTTTTAACGAAATACGGAATACAAGAGACTTTTTTAATTTTATAAACATGTTTTTTCAGAAGACTCTGCCGAAAGTCATATTCACGATATTCAAAGCGCGCGGAAAACATGATCGAGCGATTTCTCGAGAGAGAAAGAAAACTCTCTGATGAAATTTTTCAAAATGCCATTCGCGGGAAAGTTGTCGCGAGGTGCGAAACTGTCGTCGCAGAAAAAAATCATCTCCGTCCCGTCCTTGTAAACGACGATAACTTGAAAATCGATGTGCTCGTTAAAATGCCGCTTTGCTAGCTTCAGTTGCGATCATATTTGAAAAAATAGTTTTTGTTCTCTTACATTTTCTCTCATTCTGCGAACCTGTTTCTGATGTTTCTTTTGTCTCTCGTCCCGCAGAACATCACAGTGAACTAGATGCAAAGGGTCAGATGTAAAGGTTGCATGCATTCTCGAAGCGTGAATGAAAAGAGACCTTAAAATTCATTACAATAACAGTAATATATTAAGATTTATTCATATTATGTCTTTGAGAACATCTTTAAAAAGTATTACAATATTTATAGACATAATCTTTATTGAATATTTAAGTATTCTCATTTTATTTTTTATACTATTTTATAGTTTTCTAATTATCTACAGTTCTGCAATTCGCGAGTTTCATCTTATTGACAGATCTGTAGCTTCAATATATCTCGTTCCGTTACTGTTGGAAAAAAGATTTGGCACATCAAGAAGTTGAGACGAAATGCTAGAAGCTCGTCCAAGCTCGCTGTCTATGTTACAAGTCCCTTCATATATGCACATCCCTTTGTCGTCTTTCATTTCAAAGTACATCCTTCTTTCAGTCGGAAACAAAGCGTAAGAATTGAGATAGAAAAAAAAGTATTGATACTTTTTCCCCGAGTCGTTACTTCACTATGAAAATTTAAAGAGGAGAGTTTAAGGTCCTTCGGCTCTTAACCCTTAATTGGCCATATAAAGTGCTTGTGGTTCTCCGAGCTTTTAGTATAATTTTACGTAGTATGCTGCACGCTCGAAATTGAAAAGACATTTTTATAAGTGTTCTTATAAGTGGAAAGAGACGTTCAGCAATTTCTTTAGTTTGAAATAGATTTTAGACCTTAGAAATTCGATTATGATATTTTATTTTAAAAATTATGACTTTTTTTAAATTTTCCTTCAGCGAAGATTCATTTCACATAATCTAAAGAAGCCATTGTTAAAATATGAGCAGATAACTTTAGAACACGCTATGCATCGCGTAGTGCGCGCGGGTAAACTTCTTGTTCGTATATTTAAGAGATTTTACCGAGCTCACCATCTCTTGTTGGTTTGTCCGGTATTATCGAACTTCCATTGTCAAAAATTACGACGCTCCACTTTATAGTGCGCACCACTTTATATTAAATTTCACGATTTAGTATAGCCATGCCATTTTACGAACTTTTGTCGAGAAACGGTTTAGACAAACTTCATTTCCAAGTATATTTAAATGGAGTTTTTGGATGATCTTGAAAGTAAAGTTTTTGAAGTATTATTCATTACTTGTGTTAATTAAATTGTGAAATCTTTTTAAATAATAACAATATATAATAACAATATATGTTTTCAATGATAGGAATATAGAAGTGATCAGTTGAAAAAATAGATACGTAAAAAGTTATTTTATATGTCTGCTAACTGTAATTTTTTTTCTTTTTTTCTTATAGAATCATTATTAATTTCTTGTTGAATACAGCTGTCTAGTTTATTTGCTTATAATATAATATCGGTTTGCTAAAAAAAAAGAATATTTTTCAATTATGTACTCAGAATGATAATCAATGTTTCTGGAATGTTTTCTTATATTTTTTCTTTTTTAATTAACTAAGATTAAAATATTTAATGTCTCCTCGCGCAAATATTGGTATGGACTCATTAAATCTTACGTAATTTTTTACGCTTTATACAATTTTAAGTATAAGTTGATACATATGTAAAGCTAAACATAGATTTAAGAAATTAATTAATTTCGTTAATTTCATTAGACGAGACATTTATATGTAATGTTTGCTTTTATGTCAATTTGTCTTGTGTATGATGTCGGATTTCTCTCATTTTCTGGTGTTTTTCCTGTCGCGTGTTCTCGCATCCTGCCTGGCTTCAGCCATTCGCCCTTTTAGACCTATCGAGTGATCCACGGTTGAGCGATTTTCCGTTAAATCGCTCGGCAGCCGAGCTAAATGAAAACGTGTTTTCCGCGCCCTTCGACCATACCGATCGCCTCAGTGTTAATGGTCGCGGTTGGAAATGCAATCGATACGTTTGGGTATCAATAGCTTTACTCGTGTGATAGTTTTTTTTCTATTTTTGTGAAAAATATTGATATCTAAATCGTAAAATTGGTTATAAAGTTGGTATCGAGTTTCCTGTATCGAATTCAGGATACAAATAATTAAAGATTAAAAGGTTTTGAACAAGAAAATAAAATAATTTTATTTTCTGCAATTTATTTTTAGACATTAATAGATGTTTAATTTGTGTCTTGATTGCACATATACCTAATCTCAATTTAAAAAATATTTAGAATATTTTACTATCTATAAGACTTCCTCTATAAAGAGAATTTAAAAAAATAAATCTTAAAAATCTAAAAAACACTTTCATTAGTTGTATATAAGCTTTTTATTACAATATGCAATATATGTAATTATATATGTAGTTTGACATATATAGCTTGGAGCGCTTTATTGATATATCATGCATATGATATGATGTTTATTGTTGCCGTGTGAATATTTAGAAAGTGAAGCCGAGCAATGTTGATTTCTACAGCATTCGGCATCAACTTTCTTTGCTGAATAATTCTTGTTTCAGCTAATACTTTCCCAGAACAATTTTAGAAAGTGAAAGTTTCGAAATTAATTCGTTATCCAATATCGTAAACATACCGTAAAACATATCGGTATTATTCAAGTCGATGCTGTTATTGAACAATACAGATCTATTTACACGTAAAGTATCGAGATGTCGAATGCAGAAGTCCTAGTAAACGATGGCAACGTCTCTGACGATGAGACGAACTTGGATTTTTCCGGCCTCTCCTGTGCACGAGACCAACATGTAAAGGTCGTAAAGGCTTGTGAGCCTTCGATATTATATAACGATACTCCCCACAACTTAACGAGGCGTGAAGTGTTCCCTTCCGCATGGCGACCGTCGTGAACCCCCACGACTCCGCGATTTAGTCGGGCACATAAATGAACGGGGTAGACCCCTGTGAACAAGTGCACAAGGGTCGACGATCTCTCGTTCGTCTCTTGATATAGGAAATGCCTTTTGATCGGAATCGCTGAATCGCGTAGCTCGTTATTTACTGCAAACTTAGGAGTAGATTCAAGTTCGCATATGTGAAATGAGACGTTAAAATAAAGCTTATATAACATGGCTTTATATAGTATGTCATTGAAAATGATTAATTTATGTAAATAGATGATCTAACAACTTGATATAGATAATATACTTACTAAAATATAATAATTTATGTTTGTATAAATTAAGTTGTACGGCATTCTTTAATTTATAATTGAATCTAATAAATCCGAATTAGGTTTTGTATTTAATATATTATTATCTGTCGTGATTATGGATGTATTATTTATTATCATATCGATATTTATAGCCATTACATACAAAAATGTTAAAATTTTCACGATGTAGCACAGGTGATTTTTTCAATGACATTATTAACTCGTAAAAAATTTAAGTGTTCTTCATTAGTTTTATTTATTAATCTCTTTTTCTTCAATATAATCATTGGCCGATTTCCAGGAAATTATGGCACGGGAGTGCGATGTATCCGAAATGTAGTACATGCGACAATCGTTAGTTCGACATTTGCATGAATAGGACCCGTTTGATGCAAAACTCAAGATTTTTTAGGGACAAAAAAGACAAGAAAAGAAAAGTATGGAAGGGTGCTTTGTGCAGAAAGAGTCACGGGAGGGTTCTCAAACTTGTCACATTTCGAGAATGCCATTATGCTCACCTATTGGCCGGATCGCACGCAATTTTTCACATTCTCCCCTTGGAATTACCTTAAACTTTCCATCTCGCTCTACTACTCGCACTACCTCGACAGCTCCGCGAAGATGATTCATCGAGCTTTGCAAGTGACGAACGAATTTTTTATTGCATTAAATCTGCTTTAGGAGTACGTATTAATTATAATAATAATGTTTTATGTTTAAAATACTGTTGTTAATAACTTCTCTTTCGAAATACAATATGGAATACAACGTGATTGTATTTCTGTTTATATTTTTGTTTACTTAGCAGAAAGATAATTTTTCGAAAACGGATCGGTTTAAGATAATGAAATAATATTTATTTGTCACATGTTAATAATATAATAATATTTTGTCGTATGTTTATAATTCGATGACATTACGTTTCTTGATAATAAAAATATTTATGGTCATGTTTCATTGTTATTTTATTCATGACTATATTATGTTGAAATTACGTGTTACATGACTTACTACTTTGTATTATCATAGATGTCACAGAAAATTTTGTTATTTTATTCATTAGAAAAATAGTGTGCTTCGCCAATGTTATAATTGATCATGAAAATATTTCATGTATCATTCATTATATCTTATGCTTGTTGTTCGTCGTTTCAGACGTAAATTAATTCTTCGTAACTGCAAAATCGTAACGGCCATTAAAATATAATTCAGCTGCTTAGTAACTTATTCTGAAAATTTAATTTCTACGCGGTGAAGTAAAATATTCTATGTCATATATATATATATATATATATATATACATATATATATATATATATATATATATATATATATACATATATATATATATAGAATTTGATTTCTCGTTCTTGCATTCTCGTTGTTATGGAGTGTTTAATTGTACATGTGTAACATCTGCTGTCAGTATCATTGATGGAAAAAAAAAAAAAAGAAATGGGAAGAATAACAGCATAGAGAGATTTTATAGATACATGAATAGTAGTAGAAACTTGTGATGGATAGTATTGAACGATAGTCGTATTTCAAATTATTGACGACGTAGACAGATGATATATGTAATTCTATTGGCATCGTTCACTGCTATTTAAGCACGTCATACATTATAAATTTCATCTTAAATTTTAGAGAGAGAATTAAGTACTTCTATCTCTTAGAATTCAATGTGCGTGTCATATATTACTGCACTCTATAAATTTTATTATTTAATGATGTTATTAAGAAGATTTTGTTATTCGATGCAACTTTAATCGTAACTTATTTGCTGCGATTAAAAGTCACGATAATTTACATCTTTATGTTCTCTAATTAATTTCTAAAGTCAAAATGAAAACAAAATTTACTTCTAATATCTTCCAATAATATCTTTCTTTGTTCAAAACCTCAAGAGAATCTTTAAATTCGAATAAACGGTCGAGAAAAAGTAAGTAAAAATAATTGAATAATACAAAACTTCTAAAAATTAAAGAACTGCTAAGTATATAAAATATACTTTGTTGAAATTGAGATTGCCACACACATACACACAATTTTGCTTGGAAAAATTTCATACCTTAACAAATAATTATCTATTTGGAATAAAAATTTTAATGTTAAGAAGTTAATTCTTTTGTAAATTGTTATCGTGCTCCACAATGGGAGATAATGGAAGTAAACTTCGTTTCTCTGCTCGAGTGTCCACAGAATTTGTCTATCTCTTTTTCTCTCTCTCGTAATTTGCTTTTTTTCCTATCGTTCGATTCCGGTGAAGTGCTTTCGATTTAAGTGAAATGAAATGATCTGCGCGATGATCATAGCGGTGGAGTTCTCTTCTAGAGAAACGTGCATGATGAAAATCGATGTTACATAAAAATGTTACAGACGATACAGGACTAACTACAGGATAACGTTTCTGCTTCACATAGGACTGAACTGAAAGTGAAAACAAGTCGATCGAATTAGAAACAAATTTATTTTGAGAAATTATAAATGCAAAGTATTGCACTTGACTTAAAGAAAACAATTACAAATTGAAGCGTTTGATTATACTTAAAACTATCCGATGCCGATATTGCCTTTATCGGTCTATCGCGTTACTTGCACTGGCTGCATTTTATCCGCCGCATGCTAGTGAAACATTGTCCTCATTCCACCTCGTCGGGCTTTTAAAACGGGATTTTTAAATCGATCAGCCATAAGTAATATGTACCTTCCCGTCGGTTTTCAAATTTGCATATCGACCACGCTCTAATGAGCGTAAACCTCATTTTCTCTCTACGAATACAAGAAGCTTCTTAATATGAATCGCGCGTATTAGAGTCGCAAAAACAAAAACATTAAGTAGTATTTCCTCGATTCTTTTTCTGATGACGACTTAAGAGATTTTACGGTTCAACTATAGTTACGGTGTAACTGTAAGTTCTCGCTTAAGATTCGCGCTTGCGGAAGTGTCAACTGCAGTCGTATGATTTCAAAAACCTCTCTCTTCTAATTATTCACGATCGCGTTTTTAAATTCCATGTACGTTGTTGATCATGTGATCAGCACCCTAAGAGACAAAAACTTAATTTCTCTGAGGGATTTAAAACATTCAATGTGCGATCATAAATGTAATTGTCTGTAGCATTTTTATATTTTTAATTTAAATAAAGAACATATCTTTTAGTACATTTATACTAGATTTATAGATTGCATTTGAATTGATGTGCTTATTTATCGAATTAAATTTTTGGTTGATCATCTTTTTGTTCTCTGCAATTCTCTGCGAAAATATTTCGCAGATATTCCGTGTTGAAGCTTGAAGGAAGTAAGGTTCTACAAGTATCTGCTTATTTTTCTTTGAACATATCTTTGAACATTGCGGAATAAGGCATTAACGTATGGAGCCTTCTCCAGGTTTCTTTTGCATTCCATGGAGACATTAAAACTACATTAAAGACTGAACTTTTCTTATCCTCTTTCGACGCTTTTTTCTTCGAACAATTTTAAATTGATGTTCATTGTAGTGTGTAAATTCCATTGCCGGCTGCAATTTAACACCAAATTCCGATAGATACAATCACGAATCCGTGTCGGAAATGCAAAGAGAAAAATTACCTGCGCATCCGCATTACTTCCGTTAGCATCGATTATCCGTGAATATTACAAATTTTTGAACTCGTCTTTTCAATGAATTACAATTTTTTATGCTACTTTCTCTGTCATGTGTATATTGATAAAAAAGCTTGTCACGTAGGAACTCGTTACTTGTGTTTTTATAATTATTTTTAAATGTAAATTTTTTAATAAAATTATAATGGAATTTTTGACGTTTAATTTTCTGTCCGATTCTCTTAGTAAAATTTTATCGAAAGGCAGCTCCATCTGATTTCTTTGAGACAAAAAATCTGACTCAGAAAATATATTCTGTTTTGCAAAGAAAACTTTATAATTTATGTAATTTAATGATTATTATAATAAATATTATAGAGCCGCGTTATTAGGAATAATTGAAAGAGCTAGTTAAATAAATTTTCCCTTTCGACATTCCTTCTCTCTATTCTCAGCATTGATATTGCGTATTCCTATATAGATTTGGTAACCGGATAAATTACCAGAGATACATTTTCCTTCAGGAAATCAAGCGATCTGGAGGATTTCCAATGTCGATGTCTCGAGGCAGTCGGAAATTCGCGACTCGGTACAGCGCAAGAGGATCAATAAGATAGGGATCAAAGGTTTCGAACATGTTCAAATCCGAGTGACAAAAATCTGAGTTGGCAGATCAACTGTAAACTGCACCATATATCTAGCAACCAATAATAGATATAAAATAGATAGATATATACGTCACATAATCACATATAATATTGATTAAACAATGGGACATTTTATTAATTGATAAGCGCTAGTTAACGTTTACCTGTTATAACATGTACCAAAATTTAATTGTTCATGTTTTATTATAAAAAATCAATTACGTTTAATTATAATAGATACTAAATTATAATTTCTTCTATTTCAACTAATAAAATGAAATGAATAAGGAGAAAAGAATTAATCTTCTTATATCTTCATTCGAGAAACTCTTTTAATTGTGAACGCTGATTAGTTTGACAGTTACAAGTTAAGTTTCTTCACATTTATAAAGATAAGCAGATAATATAGCCTAATTAATCACTTCCTTAAAATATAAGGAAGAGAAAAGAAATACATAAGTAATATTTTTATCGAAATAAGAAGAAAAGAATAACAACATGAGGAGACACTAAAGTTATCTGGAGTAATTCTTTTACGTATCGTAACAAAGACTGGAAACGATGATAATTTGAGCATAATTCGCGACGACACTGGAAGGTATACCAGTCTATAAACATGAGAAGGTTAATCAGGCAGCTAATTGCAATACCGCACGATCGTTCCGTTTATACCTCGTCGCATAAGCAGTTTTATTATTTATAATGGAATATATCGATTTTTCTTATGGTTCTTCCGTGTCATCCGGCACGCGTGGGTAATAAAGCCCTTCTGGGACGTTTCATATGTAGGTCGCATTATGCAAACGGATTATGTGTTACGCAGCGGGACCGTTGCAATGTGCAATATGATGAATTATAAAATACATTACTACCGGCGTCGAGTTTCTTGAACCCGCTCGATATACGTGAAATTTCCCCGAAAATTGCTTACTTTCGTTAGACACATCGACGTTTCTCGGTGCTACAGGAAAAGGGGCGGAACGATAAATCGTCCGCTTTATAGCGCGCGAATCATTTTATTGTCGAAAACTCCGTAAAATGCGTGTCCAACTACATATAATATTACTACTATGCTACTACCAATTCGGCCGGGAGCCGAATCGGATAATTACTCGAATAGAATAATTGGACCCGATTCATTCCGAACATAATCCCCCACGGCATTGTTTGCAGAAATAAGAAGCTTACTGCTAACCGTTTAATTTTGCTGCATTATTTCGCCTGAATGTCGTAATTATATTTGTCTGTGCGTTAGGAAATCTTGTTTGTCACCGCGTTATATTTTCATGGATTTCGGTGGGATATTTTATTTGGTAATAATTTTAGTTATTATTCGTTGTAAATATAGACGCTCAGATGAAACTTTTCGGCTTCCATACATGTATTGTATTTATATATATGAGTAACGACAGTGTAAAAATGGAAACCTGAATTGTCGATTATTACGGTTGATATTGTTAATCGCTCGTTTTCGAGTTGCAATTATACGATAAATCTAATTATTAAATCTAACAAGCAACAATATAAATAATCAAGAATGAAAATTAAGCGTCTGATTAAAAGAGAGCTATCATCGAATTTAGAATTCCATTTATTTCCAATATTATATCGGCGATGAAATCAATAAAACGGTTTAATACATCGGCTAGTGATTCATACAAGTTTATAATTTATCACGAATTGAATGCGATTGTTAGGCGCAAATCAGAATGAAATTAAAAACTCGTATTTTGAAAGAAGTATAGTGAGGGTAAGAGTAATTTATTGTTTTCTGGCAATCAGGAGAGCTAGCAAGGCAAATTGAATTATCTATCAGCGGTACAGTGTAATTCAGTTTTAATTAAAAATTCGATAAAGCACATTTCGTGTCCCAATCAGCCATCATTATAGAGGAGATAGTGGTAATATGGCAGAGGGTAAGAGGGAATTGTAAAATGGAAATTGTTAAAATTTGATACACAACGGCTAGCAGTAAATTAACACATATACTTTAACAACGTTCTATCTACCTATCCTGTAGGTTTATTCTGTGACTTTTAACGACAGTGTTATTATTGTCGTTGTGCAGCTTTTTTGCATACTACACCTGCGCGACAACAATATAACGATAACGACACTGTCGTTAAGAGTTAGGGGTATTGGTATTCCTAGGTCATTAGACAAAAAACTCTGAAAAGAGCGGGCGTGATTGTTTTTCGCTCGTCAAAAAACTTTTATAAGGTAAGAAATCAGCTCGTTTTTCTTAATAAGTTAAGTGACTTGGAATAATCTTTACTAAACTACTAAAAGTGCTATGCTCAGCATTTAAAGTAGGGTACTCGCTTTTAGTGCAATCGCCAGTCCGTTTCCAGAATATTTAGGTAAAGTTCAAACATGACGAAAGTAATACGAGAAACTCATGATATTACTATTCCCATGATATTACAACTCTATGTTTCTCACAGTTACAGAAAGTTTCAAGTATGAGCATATTAAGTTCTATATTTTGATTTTTTAATTTAATCCATTTTTTGTAATTTTATTTCATTAATATGTATTATATGTATATTTAAAAAACTACAGGTACATTTCAAAACTAATTTCTACTGAAAATCAAAAAAAGTATTGTCATTTTTGTACCTCGTTTCTTATATTATATATATTAGAAAAATATTCACAGAGAGAGAGAAGTATTTCCTTCAAATCTTTCCTGCTGTTCCCATATTACTATTTTCTTGAAGCCCGAATTTAACATGGTTCTGAATTTTTACAAAAATCTTTTTGCACTCGCTGAGTTAAAAAATGTGACATTTTGTAGACTGAAAACCAAATGTTTGCATAGATGAGGAATGCTGATGTCGATCTCGTTACTATTAGTTTTAGTTTATTATAGAAATAAAAAGACCGTCTTCCATATTATCACCATCTTCTTTTATAAAGAGAATTAATTAAATTGCAAGAAGAGCATACAATTCATAACGTAAATTAATAAAGAATTAAACGTAGCGTCACATATTATAATATTAAATTTACATCGATCTAAATCATTCTCATAGAATAATGCGAAGGATCAATTAATCGCGTTATTCCACTCGACTCGCCGAACGACAGCTTGTATCGTTGTCGTAAATCCCATCCATATTCTGTACCTCTTTGGCGGAACGTGAAGCCGATACTGATATTTGTATGTAATTTTAAGATGTTCCTTTCGTACATGTTCTAAAATTCTCGATCTTTTCTTGAATTCTTTGGAATTTTTTTATTTGAAATAAAGACATTTTGAAAGCGGAACAGTATCCGTTGCAATCTTTCAATACGTTAGTTTGTATATTTTAATAATAAAAATTGGAAATTCTCGAAGATCGTAATTTACTCTGGATATATATTCTAATTTTTCTAATTTGTGCGAATATGCCGAAGAAAATTATTTCCTTTAATTCTTTAAAAAATACGGAAATTTTGTGAATCTATCTTTATTTAGTTAACATAAATTGACTTTGCAATATGTTATCATGTACTCTGTTATATTTTCGCTATGACAACACTAACAATGTTTCAAAAGACCATATCAACTGAAGCAGTAAATACGCGTTAATGTATGTTGACAAAATTCAGTGGCTCGTCAGCCGATATATATTTGCGTCAACCATTTCGTTTGAATCATAATTTAATATGGCGAACAATGTAAGCGTGGAAATTAATCTTTCCATTCGCATGGTTTATGATCCAATGACATTTTAGAATTCAATATTAGTCCACGAGTATTTTCTAAATAAACAAGCAATCGATAATAGCAATATGATGGTTTAACTAAGGTTCTATTTCGAAAAAGAAACATTTACGGATCCGTGCTGATAAGTCTGCGGGAATCCTCGAGGACACTCGTGTCGAAAGGATGAAAATGTTTCGTGTCAACTCGACACAAGGGAGATGCTCTTGAGATTTCCACGAATGTTTCAGACATACCCTGTACACGGTGATGATTGAGTGACGTAGCCTTGGTTGGCGCAATCGCATTCGCATACTCAGGTGGTTCTGTTCTACTAGCGCAAATATAGTAATCCAGATCTCTCTTCTTCCGGCGTTTTGGCGTGTGAGGAAGCAAACGAGAGTCGAATGGAAATCCGATAATAATTATTGCAACCGGTACCAATGGGACTTCCATTCTCCTCTTCGTTGCTCTACTCGCAGACTGTCGAAAGCCGCCGGTATGAAGGCTGCGCTTGTGGCGTCCATAAATTTCGTTATACGGCGCTGCACTGTTCTCAGATTGGCTAAGGTATGCCCTAGGAGCTAGACGAATGCGCGCATTTATCAGCAAGTCCCTTCGCGAGTGATAATTCGATTAAAAAATCATTAAACGTTATCGCGAAGACAAATTTTTCGATCGTCATTCGATCGCTCATTTAGCAGATTAATATACTCGAATATACTGGTACGTGTAATCTGCTCAGTGTCGAAATTCATGCGCGAAGCTTTATATTATTTTAATTCCACTTAAGAACACTTGTACATGAATGCAAGCTTACAATGTACAACAATATAACACTGATGAAAAAGAACTTTAAATCCAGATTAAGAATGATGTATTGCAGAACTTTTGCACATTTTTAATGGAATATCTCTGTGATTACATGAAAGCATATTGTTAAATGTTAATGTTGCATTTATGCAATTGCGAACTGGCGAAGCTCTGTAATATTCGGTTGAAAAACTATCGCAGGAAAACAGATATTGTGCTCTTTCCCGTACTGTTTTATTAAAAATTTATTTACATAATTACATCTCATTTTCATTTACTTCAACAAACTTTACCGATCAATTTTCACTCAATCAATATATCTTCTTTGGTATAAATTATTAATTTCTTTTATCTTTTATTCTTATACACATTCATAAAAGATGTTTAGACCGTTTAAAAGAACGTAAAAAAAAATGTTTAAACATAAGTAATATTTTAGAAAAAGTATTTATCCGAGTTAATTTAATTTTTATCGGAGTTAATCGCTAATTATTTTAACATAATATTATTTTAATATTTTCGATTATAACATTCTCTCATTTAGGGGAAACTATTTAGGGAAAATTATTATAATAGAAAATTATTGGAAATTACAATTATTGGAAATTACAATATCTAGTTTAGAACAGTTGTAAGATAATTATTAATGTTACGTTCGCTGGTCCGTAAATTCGCATTTAGAAAATATGTTATCGCGAACGATGCGGTGAAAGATATTAATGGAATTATTGGTAGCTATCACGAGTATTAAATGTCTTGCGAGCGAATAATATATATTTTGACGACTGATTAAATCCCGCTGCGATTTGCATGTGAAAATGCATTGAACAACGATGGTAATAATGACGACGGCGGAATATGGCCATACGCGATTCGATATTACGGAACGGCATTACATCGACTACAATTTCGCGGCGTGCACTGACTCCGAATTACCACCCTGACTAAACACCGCTCTCGGATGCCGTAGGCAAGTAAATTTCGTTTAATGTCCCACGAACACATTCGTCTATCAAACATCTATCAAATTCGTCGAATGCGTATTTTGCTTGTAACAAGAATGTGAATAAACTGAACGAACATATACACATATGAAACATGCACTATGAAAAACATAATTTTGTAGCGGAACTGTTGCTAGTGCATACTCGACATGACAAACGACAAAATTTTGCTGTTATAAATAATTTTTCAAATTATTCAACATTACAAAACATATTTGGCAGAACAGAAATTATTTTGTTCTTATAGCTAAATAATTTACCAATTTAAGAAAATTATTTTTCAACTTTAATAAAATTAGTATTCTTAACAAATCGTATTGTCCATAATAACTGAGATGAAATTTATTCAATTTTTATTAAGATAGCATAAAATTTGTGTGTTGTGTCAGCAGATTATTTTTTTATATGTATGAATAACCGTTATTTCTTAAACTTTTAACTTTTTCGTTAATAGAAGTTACTTACCAGATATATATATTTAGAAAAAAGCTGCCATATTTATAATACCAATAAATAGAATTTTAGAGTTACAAACTACAAAAGGTGTTATAAAAAAATAATTAAATAATTATATAAAAATAATTAATCTTTTACGAGTGCTAATAATATTGTATTGCCAAGTTCAAAGTGACAGCAACTCGAAAAAAAATATTTGTTTCTGAAAAATATTTGTTTGCTTTAATGAAATCTGAATATCATCAAAATTGATTAGAATTTGATATATCTGATATAAAATTCATATTGATCATACTAACATCAGAATTATTTACTTACATACATTATTCATGAGAAATTTAAAATAATAATAAGAAGTTAATATTTGGATTCTTTTAAACAGCTTGAAAATTAAGAATGGGTCATTGTGAAAACGAGAAATTCTGGTGCTTTTTTAACTTCACCAGTCGTTGAGCGTTCAACCAGCAACGGATATAAGGTCATGCGTTTTCGACCCGATGATAATGTCTTCCCTAGAGAGAACAGATTTCAAAGTGCCTCAAAAGCAGATTGATTCTCCTAGTAGCGTTACGATACGCGACTTCTCTCCGACATTGAAATACCACGGCGGCGTGTGCAATGCAGATCAGCATCGCGACCAAAAGCACTGCTTTGAATTTACCTGAATCGGTAAACGTACGGTTAATGAGGTGTGTTTGATCATGATTTGGTACAACCACTCTTGGCGAATCCACGGGCGTGCATTAAATTTATGCCTGAGGCTCTGATAGCGATTGAGCGCGCACGGCCACTTTACTGATCGATTTAAGCTTACGCGCAATAAAGTTTCACCCTCCGGATACCCTGACTCTTCTTTCGCGCGACTACCTCTCATGCGATATCTCTGTATCCAGATTCTATCCGGATGTAAGTAACTCTAAAATACTTGAGAGACCGCGGATATTTAGGATGAAAAAAAGAAAGGCTATTGATGCCTTTGGTTCAATTCTATAATAAAAATTATTCATTCGCATATATAAAGAAAAGACACATGTACTGTGGGAAGATATTCTTTAAGAGAGATTATGGATATAAACACAAGAGAATAAATATTTCATTTTGTAAGATCTGAATAATAACTCTTGATAAATTTAAGATGGAGATATTTTTAGTGAGAACTGAGAATATACCAAAAATTATTTAAATATTTTAACTGCGATTGGATTAAATATCTTGCTAACCAAGTTCAAACTGAAATATTTATCAAGACAAAGATTACTTCAATTTTACTGAAAAGTAAGAAGTTAAAACTTAGTTTCTCTATGTCTTTTGATATCATTCTTAATCTATTTAATTATTTTCTTAATGACTCATTAAAAATTTATTATATGTGTAATAAGTTTATTATGCAAATGAGAAAAATATGTATGTTTAATATAACGTTGTGTATGTGTGTTTTAAATTTATTAACGAAATGTTATAAAAGATATGAAAACAAACGAACATATATGTATATGTATATATATATATATATATATATATATAGTTTTATTTTTTTGCTTAATTAAATTATTCCAATGCACGCTTTTGATTTTATTTCTAAAAATCAAGTAATAAATTCCACATTATGAGTTTTAATGAGAAATAAATTAATGTATTAAAAATTCCAAACGATTTCAAAACGGCTCGTACCATTTTCACACAGAATCAACAAAATATGGATTTAACATGAGCAAAAAAGTTGGCTGTAAATTAAATATTTCTGTATTTTTAAAAATTGTTGAGAATGAGACAGACATTTCGTCTCTCTCGAATATATCGCATTTTCTTAGCTTAGACTCAAGGGCGTCTGTTAAAATGTTCTACTTTAAAAAGAAATTTTCTGTGAAAGTTCGTTACAGTATCTTTTGGAAGACAGATTATCTTGCGACACCCTTTCCCGCGACAAATAGCGAGAGTTGACATACCGGTAGTGACGTGCGTTTCTGCGGGAAGAAAATTGCGTGAAAAGCGTCCCCATCAGGATGGGTTCGCTCTGCGTCTTCTCTGGACGGAATTTTAATTTTTCCTCGAGTCACTGCGCTGGCTGGCTTCGTCCTCCTGATACGAGGAATCGCACAGGAAGGTTGGGGGTAGAGGCGAATATCACATAAGGAATTACGACCAAGGGGTGTGCGGAAGGTGGAATATGGCTGCGGGCGGGTAGCTAGGGGTGGCATACGCGCCACACGAGGGGGTGAGGAAGTAATTATTTAAATATACGTCGCCGGAGGCGAGCGCTTCGAGCGGGAATATTTCACGGCTCCGCGCCATATTACGCCAGTAACTTACGTCCGGCCGTCCGGGCCAGATGTTTCTCTGGGAGCCGTTCTGGAATGGCGAACGAGCGTGTACGAGCGGTGCCGAGCGACGCCGAGCTGCTTTCGGTCTCGGCCTTCGACGCGATTCCATCACATGGTGGCAGCCGTCGAGCGAAAGGAAGGGTAGATAGTGCGAAGGGAACGGACAGCGGTGGCGCCATCGGCGGGGCCCCGGGGGTTGCCTGTTGTGCCCGATATTGATGTCAAGGTCTTTCATCTCGGTCGTACTCTTCTCCTCTGGTCTGGGAAGCCTCCGTGCGCGAAATCAATAGGATAAAATCGTCGCCGACAGGCAACCTCGTACGCTCGCCTCTCGCATTGCTTTGTGCCATCGAGCCTATCTATCGGGAATTTTAGGAAAATGAAATGCGTGCGTTGAGGACGTAGGGTTTAAAACATATCCACATCCCTTTGACTCGGCTCAGTTAAATTCGGCTCAGTTAATTTTACATCAATCTTTTGGTGAAAAATACGTTCAAAATTGTCCTTGGTACCGTACGAATATTTAAGGAATATTTTATGACCCTATTAGATGCGCTATTTGATCACCCTTGCAATAATAGGCATCCACTTTCTGAATATACTCTCCTTTGATGTTATCTCGCATACTCTTATCATCGAATATTTTGTCAGGTTAAAATGACTCATATTTAAGCTAGATTAATATACTTTTGATTCTATAAACAAGTACAAGTCTTGATTTTTAATTCTGTATCAGTAACAAAAATATTGTGTGTGCGCCATGATTGAGCCATAGCTACATATTTATTTGTTAACTATAGATACATGTATATACAATTATAGATTTTAAATGTTATGTAATTTTTATAATCATCGTAACCAAGATCAGCGATTGACTATTGTTGCCGCATCGATCTCGTTAGTCATCTAAGATGTCAGTAATCATACGGACGTGCCTCGTGATTGCTAGGATTTCCGGAATGCCTAACAGTCATTGGTCATATCCATATGGCCACCGGTGACATCTTAAATGACCAGAAGGACCATTGCTGCAAAGCTCGTATCAGACTCCGCTGTTGGAGATTGAGATTGCACTGCAATTATGCGTCGGAGATTGGGACATGATCAATAGGACTTAGCTGGCTTCGCTCTCGTCGGTCGAACACCAATTTCCAATGCGCTATCACGGTGCAATCTTAATTTCCAACGCGTGATTCGTAACGGGCTCAACAGTGGACGATAATCGGATCCATTCAAATTTCCAAGCGATTTGCCGTGCGTTCACTTTAATAACGCAAGTAACAGTGGTAAACAACGCGTGACATAATCTTAATGGACAAATGTGAATAACATCCCTACGGCGTTGTAAGCCCTGAATCCACATCCCTTGTATAAACACCGTTACGCGGGCGGACAGTGTTACGGCATACAATGTGAAATTACGATGTCTTGGCGAACAGGTTACTCCGTCAAGCTTTCGTAAGAGAACGAGACACTTCTCTCGTCTTCTTCAAATATATCGCGTTTTCTTAGCTTAGACTCAGTTAAGTACGCCTGTTAAAAATAACCTTCATCCACTTATCGCCATTCGACAGTCACCTAATTAACTTGATGCTTTTCCACGAGGTTCGCTGGTTTTTCTTTCCGAGTGAAGATGAACGAAAGTACCCTCCGCTTCTTATTATCGCATTCTTATGTCGTTGATGCGCTCACACGCTTAATCATCACACTCTAATTCCGTGTTATGTTATCACATGCAGCTTTTTCCATGCCGCGGGAGGCAGCCGTCGCGCGTGATAAATTATGTCTCGTGCTTTGTCCCCACGTTTCTCTCCAATTGTTTCCCTTTTTACATACACCCCGTGCTTTCTCTTCCTCCGCTTTCATCTCATTTCTCTTTAGAGCATTTTTCCCGGAATCCTGCCTGTCTGATCCTGCGTAGCTGTGACCTAACGCTTCAACAATGGTCTCCAAACCGTATAATCGGTGCAAATCCTTCTCTCACTTTAACGAGACTTCATTAATTTGCAAGGGTTGAAATTGGTCTGTAGATTTTGAAAATTCAAGGCAAACAAGAACAGGAATATTATTCAGCGATAAGGAATATTTATTCAGCGATTATCAGCGATGTATATCATGTTAAAAAAAAAGATTGCGATTTATTCCGCCAATAAAAATAATTCCGCTAAAATAATAATTTAGTCACAAATTACAAAATACCACGTTATCTATAATAGCCACGCAAATGCTGTAAAAAGAGTTAATTTTAACGTATATTTTTGCTATTATTTGTATTGATTTTCCGAAATTAAAGCGTATATATATAATGAATATAAGTTAGTGGGATGTTTTCCTACATGACGCATGATTGTACGTCTGCCAAAATATGCAAGGGTAAAGCCCCTTCCGCACAAATTTGCATAGGACTACAAGCGTAGCATATAAACGTCTTGACCAATAGGATATCCAGCATAAATTGCGGAGAACAATATGGTGTTACAACTTATGTTGCTGAGAGTATCATCGGACATTTATGTGCTATACATATGCTAAGTTTGTGTACGACGGGAATTAACAGTCGGCAAATTAAGTTCATCATTTCCAGTAACAGAATATATAGACTGTCTGACCATATGACGGTCCGTAACTACTTCGCAGCTCCATGATTTTCATTCCGCAAAAATGTTTATCTAAAAATCTTAGACCAATTTAACAAGACCGCATATTTTTAATTTAGATGGCAATAAGTTATTTCAAACGAAACTTTTGAGAGTTAATTAACGGCAAGAGAGTTCATTAACAAGCAAGTTAAAAATCTTTTTTTAATGAAATTAGAGCGTTTAACTATCGGATATGTGCTGCATGCATTATTATTTAAAGCGGAATTCCTAATTTGTAGTGTAGCCTTCGTAAAGAGGATTGATTTGGATGTGGGTTGAGACCATTAAATAAATAACACCTTTTTCTACCCGTCGATCAACCGGGCGATTTCGTCGGCAACAGGTACAAGAGAGGGAAAAAAACTACTCAACCCATATTGATCCTATGAGGATTTTCGATTAATGAGATAACCTGCAGGGAAGCGTGATTCGCATGGGAAAAAAGAAAAGTTGAAAATTTTAGAAGCTTCGAAACAAACATCGCGATCGATGGTTCTCTATGACGATGTGCTTTTACTGTTGTGCCGAAATTGCATATTTTTCTTATAAACTTGAGTGAGTTTTCAGAAATTCGGGAACAAAACGACGAGAGTGTGAAATGGGAAAAATTTGCAATGTGAATTTCAGTCGCGGAAGCAATATTTAAATAAATAACCGGCATTCTGTCTTTCTTTCTGAATATTAAAACTGAATATTTGAATAACAAACAAAAGAAATAGTATATTTTATTATGAAACAAAGATAGCATATATATATTTATTATTACATCGAATTGTATTTATCGAACTTATTTTTCATTGAGTATGTTTTGTTTTAGAAATAATGTCGCAAAATATGGGGAGACTCTCTTTTTTCATATTTGCTTTAAATCAACAATATTATTTGTCGTCATGAAGCATTTCAAGATGTTTCGCAGAGCAGCAGTTATTCTAATATTCAAAGAGCTTCATTAATTTCTCGTTGTGTCAGGATATCTAATTATTTTTACATTTGACGTGAATTTTTCAATGAAATATAGCCGCTGTGTAGCTTTTCCGTGACAAGAATATTTCTATGAGCAACGAGAATTTCTTGTAGTCAAGTACGTCGTAAATTGCACGATTTTCCCTCTTGTGTGCTTTATTTTTTCATTAATGTTTCTCTATTATACGTGCTCAGTCGGCTCTTTCCATCTATTGTCTCGTTTGGAAAAAATGGCCTCGCTTTCCTGATGTTTCAACTCTTTGCGGCCGTACTAGTTTTGCGGCGAAACGCCGCGATATTTTAGACATATTACTGGCTTTCGCACACGTGCAACTTTTAAGAGAAATGTCGAGCCAAATATTCGGATTTAATATCCGAGCGCTTCCTTCTACACATTGTTCAGGGTAGAATTTAATTTCCTCTACACTTTTATTTGACCATGTCGCAACGTCGCTAAAAGCTCATGCGTGCGATTCACTGCGATAACAGAACGTTATTGTCGAGTCACTCTGCCATAACGAATTTGCAAATTACTGTTATTGGAGTCCCTTAAATTCGCCACTTGCACACGCGAGAGAGCGGTTTCGTCCCGGCGCGTATTTTCCGGTTTGTACGTGCGGCCGTAATCCAATTAAAAGGTGATCGAAGCGCGGTAGGGAGACGCTTCATCGAGAGGCAAAAAGAGAAAAATATTCAGGAAGATATCCAAGCCAGGTGCGCGGTGTACCCAACGGCAAAAATGGCGGCACCGTGTCCAATTAGGCCGGCGGTAACAGCGTCGGTTTTGAAAAATTCGATTAGCCGCCACAATGCCTCGCTGAATTTTTGCTATTTTCGCTTCGCTTTCAGTCGGACGATCACATCCCCCTACTCTTCGATCTTTCTCGATCGAGAATTCCTTCTCCGCTGTCAAACGACGACTCTTCTCTTCTCTCAGGTCCGCGTTTTCAGTTTCTTACCTTCGAGCTAAATATTTAGCTCGCCTGTGGTGGCCGGAGGGTGAAAAACGACAAGGATGGTACGGGGGCGTCAGAAAAGAAAGAGCCGGTCGGAGAGCGTTTACGGGAGTGCGAACAAAAGGCGCGCAACCCTCGGTCGTCTCGAAGGTACTCGCGTAGAAAGAAAGAGGGTTGGTATGGTTGGAGCTCTGAGGAAAGTAAGAGAGAAGAGCGAGAAATAGATTTCACCGTGACGTGTTGGTGTTTTCTAATTTCCGCGCACGAGAGGGTAACTTATTTGTTTTTCCATCGCGACCGTTGTTTTTGGCGAAAGTATGCCGGTTTGATATCGGATGTTCAGTGATCTGAATGAGATCGGAATAATTTCTATTCGTTCGGGAGGGATTGTAGAAGTTTAAATTTCGAGTTCTATAACATTCGGTGTAGCTTAATGCCTATAACGCTGAATGCGATAGAGTGTTGTATTAAAGTTTTTGCAGGAATTATTAGTTTGGATAAATTAAATTTTAGAGGTAGATTAATAGCAAAAATCCTTATCCAACATCTAGGTTAGCAGAAAATTACCTTGAACTCTCTTTAATTACAAGAATCTTTGATATAAAAAATTACAAAGAGAGTTGCAAAGGATAGTTTTTTAAATTTAAATTCTTATTTTAGAAAAATAAAGTTCCGAAAGTTTCAATTAAAGATGAAGAAAAAATAGTCCACCATTGTTTTATGTAAAGTTATATAATTATACAACGTGCCTCACTTTTGTATCAAAATATCTCGAGAATGACGAGTCAAAAAAATATGTAAAAATAAAATTTTTTTGAGCAAACAATCCGATGCGCTAATGGATTTTTCGATTCAAAATCCATTTTGGAAGAACAAAAGTATCTTATTTTTTGATAGAACCAAAATCTTCAATAAAAGGAGGGTTTCCATTAAGAAAATTCGACCTGATTGAGGCCCCGAAAAACCCATTAGTACATCGAATTGTTCGCTTAAAAATTTTATTTTTACATATTTTTTTGTAAACTCCGTCATTTTCGAGATATTTTGATATAAATGTTAAAATGGATAAATAATTAGGATAAATTTATTGCAGTTATATTTTCAGGCTATATATTCCTCCTATTTTTCTTTTTCATTTTACTTGAAAGGATCTCTTTTTATTTATATTTTACACTGCTCATCCACGAGATATTACGGTTGTGATATTTTAAGACTCTAACTGTCGTCTGCGTTTGTCCATACGACATTGCATATTGAATGCTAATTGAATATCTCACAGAATAATAATAAGCTTTTTTATTCGACGAGAGAAAGAGAATACAAGAGTATTTCTGTGCATTTATAGTTCGTACCATTTTTCTTTTCTAATTAAGGCGCAATCTAATATCGTAGGTCGCTCTTCGACGGCGAAGAGGCGTGTAATGTCGAGTTCTTTTCTAAATTTAGAGCATACGTTCATTGAGGTAACATTTTCTGATTACTACGTTTGAACGTCGCAGCGGATATCGGATTTTCCCGTATTTCCGCGTGTTTGATCGAAGTTGACCCGAGAGTTAACAACGCAGGAGCAGCACGACAACTTTTTCTCCTGAGGAGACACGAAGCGGTGAACGGTAGTGACATTATAGCATTATGCAACACTTTAACAAGTGTGTATGAGGTATATTCCAAGATTATCAGCTTGTTTTTCTTATATGTAAAAGATTCGATATATTAACTTTAAGAACAATTTTTTTTAAATTTATAAAACAAATATTCGGTTCGGTTTTAAGAGAGAAAATGTGCTAGAGATGAGAAATTTTATGCCGAGTCATCTTTGACGAGTTCAAGTAAATATCTTCCATAAATGAAAAGAACGATGGCAAATGCTGACGTACATATTATTTACGTTCAAATACCATGTCGACGGAAATTAGAATTCCTTATCGTAAAATTTTTGTGACAAAACTTAAACGAACAGATATGAATCAGTGTGATTGTATTATGTTTGTTCTACTTCTGGATGATATTTTGGTCATTATTGAGTTAACGCCGAAAATTATTTCGTTGTATTTCTCATTACGAAAAACATTGCATTTTCCTATCTTCGTTATTGCATTAAATATAATTATATTTTATTACTAATTTATTGGATTTACTTGCATTTCTATCGTGGGTGGAACAGACCGATTCAGTCGTATGCTAATGAAAGTGCCAAACTTACGACGGCGTGTCCTTGGCTGAGCACTTCGAAGACTTACAATTTGCATTTATTATCCATTCGATATGTCCTACATAGGAATCTCTGACTTTCCTAACTTTCCTGAGAGGCTAATTATTTCGCTAATGGAAACATATAGATAAGTTCAGTCAAAATCTATGTGTTATAAATTTATAAACATTCTGCTTTAACTACGAATTTCGCAAACAAGTTTTTCAAATGATTGATATGACATACTGTATGGTCGATACTCGGAATCTTGGCTTATTACTCTTTCGTGACACATTACACCAAATGAAACGAATAATTATCCAAACGATATGGAAAGTAATGCCTTATTGTATAATCACTCGGTGACTCCATCGGCAATTGATCATTAATGATAATGACGCAGCGATTTAATAACTCATTCGTGATCAATGCTACGTTCCAAAGCAATGATAGTTAATATCGAGCGGTTAGACGATATTTGTTCGGTGGTCGGCAATAATTGATGCATTCCCAAGTCGTCACAATGGGCCGCCACATAATTGCCTCGCATGTAATTATATCGGCATATGCGGTTACAATACATATTGTAAAATCCCGGGCGCGCTTTGCGTCAAGACGGGATTCGTTCCCGATTTCTCTAGTAATTTTTTTACGCGACTATTACGTATCTGTCTCGACGGAAGCAGGCTCTTCCTTGACATTGTTATCCTGACTTGTGGTCTCGAGAAACTCGAGGATCCTTGGTTCGTCCGAAATCCTCCAGGAGCTCGAAGTTCCCGAATATAATCCATGGAATCCCTTTACCTAATTCCCAAACACACTCGAGGAACGTCGAGATCCACTACTCGGTTATATATCCGATGTGTTACCACATTCGCGACGAAACAGGATGTAGAGAAGTATATTCAGTTAAGCGGTCGTTATCGAGTATATATATATATATAGGAAACTTTTTCCAGTAACTCCACCTGCGTTTGAACCCCACCTAGTTTTATCGAACAGTTAATATGCGAAACCGTTATATCAAAATTTATTATTTTGATTGGAAATTTAGTTCTTTCTGCGCAAATCAGAATCATAATTATTTCTTTTACACTCCAGTAGGCGACTTTTTGGCTAATTTTATTGTTAGTTTAATTTTCTTTTTTGTCTATAGTAAAAGTAATGCGAAAAAATCAATTAAACAACAAGACGATCGAGATGGCGTTCATTATTTTATGTGAATAAATGTTTATTTTATCATTACAACAAAATATGATGAAATTAATGCAAGTCTGATTTTGAGAAAAATCATTAATGTATCTGACATAATGAGAGAAATGGGACTTCCAATTTGTGAGAAAATGCGCGGTTTTTATTTTTATGCGGTATTTTCCGGCTTTTCTATGAAAGGAAAATGAGGGTGAAGAGGGATGGGTTTATGAAACTGTTATACTTCACGTATCCTTGCTACAGTAACTATATTTCTGCCGCGTACATGATCGCGGCTACATGGAAGCCCGCGTAGTATGTGCAATCTATGCACTCGACGAAGTTTACTCGCCGCACTGCAGTGGTAACGACTCGTCGGTGTTGTTGTTGCGTGCCTTCTCGCGTCGAGAATGGATTCTCCCCACCTGTCTGCTCGAAATGATTTTTCAAAGAGTCCCGTCACATGCGCACGAGCACAGTTGCTCTCATCCACGCTCGCACACCGCCGTACACCTTGACAGGTATCGCGATGATAGATACGTTCACATACGGCTTTTTTATTCATCCTTGCCGCTTCCTGTCTCTTCGCGATTCTCTGGCAACCGGCCAGGATCGCAGTTCGTCCGAATCAGGACAGGGCTCTAAAATTCGACGCGTGGCCCCGTTAGGCAGTGCCCATTTCAAAATGAATTTTTCTCCTCTTTCTCGCTTTTTCCTTTCCCCTGTTCCTTTCTTCCACGCGGAACGTTCCGGTCGAACGAGGCCGCGTCGTGGAAGTTTGCGTACCCGCGTAAATTTTCCCGAGCGAGCCTGTGATTTTTTTGGAACGCGATGTTTCCGTAACGGTGATAAATAGATAACTAGGAAGATTGTCAAACAACTTTCTTAAAATTTGTCAAAAATATAGCGTAGATATTGCGCGCGTGTTATAATTATTTTAGTCAAATACTTAGACGGTTGAAGTTTACACTTTACTATAAGGAAGGTTACACTTTAAAGTAAAGAAAAGTGATTTAGTATTCTATCAATAAAATGGAATAGGAACTTGCAAATAAAAATTTCGTTCTTTATCATGACGGATGTCTTGTATGACAAAGAATGGTGATTGATGGTGGTGGAAAGCAATCATGTAAATTCAAGCGTAATCGATTTTCCTTCGCTTACCACGTGACACTTGGTAATCGCAAAATTCCATTCAATTCGACGCTTTAACAAAATATTTGACAGAGTCGCCGCTGCACCGAATCCGCGATCCTTGGATTTCGAAAGATTTGTCACCGACGTATGTATGTTAGTGTCCTCGCGGGAAACAACCCCCCGAGGGGAAGACACAGAAACTCTTCGCTCGCGGAGAGAGAAACATATGTAGCGCACGTTCGTCTGCGGAGAGAATTCTTTATGGACGCCTCGTAGAGGCTCGTATATTATCGCATAATCGTAAAGGCTTAAGCGCAATGCGGTCGACTCCTCTCCACCAAGAAAATCCGGTTGAAACTACGAACGTTGCGTTTTCTTTCCGGCTGTTCCTTCACCGTCTTTTTCTCTTCCTTTATCCCTCCTCCCACTGTCCCCAATGTTTGCGCTATTCTCTAGCTCTCCGCGGCAGGATTTCATGGACAGTTCGGTCTCACGTAAAAGATGAAACGCCAACGGGAGCAGACGGGACGAGGTCTCAAAGCAGGAAGTTGGTTGTGAATTTTTTAGACTACGATGAATTACCTCTGATAGCAAGTCCGGACGCAGAGCTGCGCGAAAGACGAGAGCTCCTAGGAATGGATGGGCAGATAGTTGCGCGAATTGTAATAATTCGACGAGGTGATGTATCCGCATTACGTATTTATCGCGACGAAATGAGCCGGAGCGTGTGAGGAAAGTGATCGAATCCTGAAGCAATTGCTTCGCGAAAATTCGGTGAATAAATTTGATGGTTGTTTAGGTTGCTGCTGTGAACGCAGAAAATCGAACGAGTTTTCCGATTCCGCGACAGATCGACCGTTTATAACAGTCTTTTTAACCATCTTTTATAATAGTTATTTTTAAAATACAAGTTAGAATTTGCACAAAACAAAAATATTTCCTTGATTTTAGATCTGTATTAGTAATGATTAAGAGATTGGAATAAAAATATCTATCAGATGATTGATCAAATTACACTATGCAGAATAGAAAAAAATAATATGCTTTTGAAACTACACAAGGAGTTATTGACATTCACCGTTATTAATTGTAAGAATTAATGTAAAGAATGATTTGTATTTCAAATGTCGCAACGTTTTGTTAGTTTTATGGATGCAGTAAATTACATAGCTGATCACGGTGATGCGGAATGTATTAGAATGTTTCACAGCCAGAGAGAAATATGACAATTATATATTCGCTTCTTCATACGGTAAAAAGTAGCTGTACAAACTGTTATTTTACCTTAGACCTCGGAAGTGTATGTCTCAAAACATAAAGAAAGAACAAGCTTTCTTAGCATGTTATATTTGTTCAGCTTTAAAGCTTTTGAAGGTATAATTTTGGAATTTGAAATGAAACAGAGAAAATATTCAGTTTCACGAGTAACGTTGGCCACGGTATATTATATCATTCACGACAGGAAAATCCAGAATTTCATCATTATACTTCGCGTCTAGACGTACCATTTCCCTCCATATTTATGAAGACTAGCGCTCTTTCTCTCTCATTACGAAACATTTGCGAGAGATATCTCTTTCGCGAGACGTCCTCGACAGGACGCAATATCGTGACTACAACGTGCATACACGCCTCGCATAACGCGCAATATTACGCTGGATTCATAAGAAAGTCCAGGGTTTTCGTTGTGATTGTTATTGCATTCTGTCCCCGCGGCGATATCATTACAGTTGGAGACCAATCAACTAGGGACGATTAAATATTCGTCATACGAGTAGCTAGCTGTGCTTCTGCAATTAGCTTCACGTGATGCTCATGATTTATATGCGGACAACGAGCATTCATGATTCTTCGGCGAGCATAAGTGTACTTTTGGATATATCTTCGACCAATGCGCGCATTCCATTCTTCCTTTCCGTAGAATAAACGACTAATTATGTTTCGCCGAGTGTATATACTAGTATATCTATCTCACCTGATAGTCCATGTAATTCCCGTAGCCCATGTGGTTGCATGTGCAGGCGCATGCCTGAATGTGCCTCCGCATGTCGAGCTCGACCTCCTCGCCGCATACGCCTCTGCTCGTCGCCATCATCGTATCTCCCATGCAATAGCCGCCGGTGCAATACATTCTCGGGTCACTCTGATCCAGGTAACCCCCACCGGTGTCGTCGTATCCGAGCCCACTGGCGCACCTGGAATCTGAGGCGTATCCCACCCGGGACTGAGGACGTTCCTCGTAGCCCAGTCTAGACTGGGACCGGTGGAATGTCGAGGATACATCCTGAAAGAAAAAGGAAGATTCTGCAACAAATCACTTAGTACCTTCGCTTCGATCGCGTCAGGACTGACGGCTCGTAATTGGTGCAGCTGACAGTATTGCGATTTTTATTTCGTCAAATCTCTAATAACAAGTTTTTCTTGCAGAAGCGTGTCAGTTTTTTAATTATTCGAGATTGAACGTGCGGTAAATCAATCATAAGTTTGCATTTCAGACATTTTTTAACTCAAAATATATGTGTCTAATTTTTCTAGAAGCATAACTAAACTCGTACATTAAAGTTACAGTTTTTAAATTCAAATATTAAATTTAGTGATAAATTTTGATGAAATTATTTTGAATTTTAGACAAGTAATTTTATTTCCATACGTGTAATTTTTTTACTATGATTCACAAACTTTTCTTTCATGTCACGTTTGAAATTGTAAATATGATTTGTTTAACGATGAACCATGAAAATGTCAAATATAATTCTATACTTGTTTACAATATTGTATGTATCAGTTAAAACAAATGGCATATACCTTCTATACATTTGATAGAAACTTTAATTGGCTTTTCTGTACAGAATACCGACTGAAAATGATTCGAAAATAATGTTATTTTTGTTGAAACACTGCCGGCGAAAAATCCTAAAATTGAGTTAAATCGTGATGAAAAATAAATTATCTACGTACAAATTATTACGTAAGAAATAAAAGTTAATAAAAGTAAAGAAAAATATTGTATGATAATCAAGTAGAAATTGATGGCATACTAATTGTCTTTTTTAAAGAATTTATAAACTGATATATATTTAAGATTATAGTATTTCTAACTTTAATATATAATAGAATAAAACATAATAATGGTACGGAATAAAATAAATTATCTAATTGATGTATTCTCGCGATGTATTCTACTATTATGTATTTGAAGCAATTTGGTTGATTAATCCGACATATCGTTCGCCAACCACGCCAAGAATCTCTCGCTTAGAATATGAAGAAATTTAATATTCGAGACGTACCACAAGCATTTCGAATTTGAAAAGAATTGTCTTGATGCAGCATAAAGACGGAATGCGTTGGCGTGGGAATTGCAGTTGCGTAAGGGAGTGTATAACGTGCCAGTCGCAACTGCGGATAAAATCTTTTCTCCATAACATGTGGAATTACCCGATTCACGTGATTTCTTTATTTACGTAACAAAAAGAAATAATGATCTGTAGAAGAAAAGTATTTATGCGAAAATCTATTCTACAATGTATATACATGAATAGTATGATAATTCCCAATTATTGTACAATACTTCAACATATATATAATACATATATTTAATACATATATATAATATATATAATACATATAAACGTAAACTGATCTTTGAAAAATTTTTTGCATTTTTTTAACTTGTATGATCTAAAATAAATTCTAAATAACATAAATAATAAATAACTAAATAACATAAATTTACTAAATAACCATCATCTGAGATCAGCATTGTTTTTATGTAAATGCGAGCCGTACTATTTCAAATATTTTTTACACAAACAGCTGTCAAGGATTACGTGCCTTGCGATATGTTTACGGGAAAAGTACGGAAAAACGGTACTTTATTCGTCGTGTTTATCTTTCGTTCATTCTTTCGGTACATTCGCAGTTACCACGATTGCGCGGTAGTGCTTGATGGCTTATGAGCTACCATATTCCACGGTATGTTGCCGCATCGCCCTTTGATATGGACGGCGGCACGACGACCGCCAACACGAATCGCGCTTTCTATCGCCGCTATCTTTACAACCAGCATCGATATGGCTCCCCGTAACAGTAAAGTATCGATATCGCTAAAATAACCGGAACGTATATATGGTTTTTGAAGCTGAACCATATACACGACGCAACACGGGATCCTGAAATTCGCTCAGTAATGTTCCGCCATCATCGCCATACGATTCCGAACGATAGAGACTGTAGGAGTATAGTTGGCACCTTGCTCCGCGATTTCACGAGCGCGGGATAACGTCATGAACGACACGCTCGATCGATAGTTTGACGATTTCTGAATATTTGCTACTTCCTTCCGAAGCTTTGTAAACTCTATCAAGTTTCGTAATAATGTGTAATACCTAACGCAATAATGTACAACGCAATTTCTTACTCAAACAGAAATTGACTGAGAAAATCTATCATGTAATAAACAAGATAATTGTAAAATTCTTGGAAAAATTTTTCATTTTGAAAAATTAATACTCTAATTGAGTTGTTTTTCTCTTTAAAATCGATAGGTAATAGGAATTACATTGTTAAGTATGGAATTCCATAGTTTCGGAATTTCTCCCATTATTTAATTTATTTTCATTTTTTTTAGACAGAAGAAAAATAATGCGGCAGTGTGAGGATAGTGAGAAAAAGTGCACGTTTGGGAAGCCATCAGCGGTGATATTGTCTCGTAGAAAATATCGAGAAATGAACGGATGATCGCTTTGTATATGTGTTATGCATTTGCAAAATTGCAGTCCGCGAGCGACATTGCTCGCGGCTAGCGATGTTAAAATTTAATAGGATATTGATACTTTTACTTTTTGGTATCAAATACCGCAAGTATCGGCATATTCTACATTTCTCGTTTATGAATATTAATATTGATGTTGTCCGTGATACGAAGACCAGCTGAATAATTAAATTCAAATGGTGATCGACGGCACATCTTCATTCAACGCTTCGCTCTTGTCCTTTAGCTATTTTAGCACTCGATTATAATCAAAGATAAATCGTCGACGGTAAAAATACTCAGTCTAGAAAACAAACTTTTGATACTGTCCATGTCCTACTTCGCGCGATAATTAATTCAGTTCGATAATATTGATTTTATCGTTGCGTTTCGCAATTCTACGGAACGCAATGAGAACGAGCTTACGAATCGATAGTCCGCGTATTAATATTTGTATATGGCGAAATTTGGAGAACTGAAGCGTGCCGAGTCGATTTTCCGAATATACTGATATAGCTTTTCGAAGATTCCCACGTTGAAGTTAAAGATTCTCTAGTCAAATTTGTGCGAGCGGAAAGACGAAACTCGTGATTGTACGGCTATTAGGAACCTCTCTCGCTGACGAGATTGTCCGGAGATAAGTGCCGAGGCTCTTACCTCTTTTTCTACGAGCACCGTATTAATAAACGCCGTCGAGTTGGTGGAAAAAATAAGTTCGCCACAATTAGCGACGCGACGCTTTTAGCGACGCTTTTACATTAAACTTCGATTTCAGAGTATTTCGAGGGTGCATTCTTTTTCTGCCTTATACGCGTTTTACCCCGGAAAATTCTAATTGCAGTTATTTGTCTTCCGCGTTATGAAATATATAGAGAATTTAGAAATATATAGAGTATTCAGAAATTGTGGATGAGAGATTTTTAGAGGCGTATTCGATGTTCATTTTTGTTGAATAACATTTAAAAACATTCGATATCTTATTTTGCCGATTTTTTAAATAAATAAATGTATGTTAATGTAAATTTTTGGTAATAATGTTTTATAGTTTCTGGAAAAGAGCGAAATTCTTTTTGTCTCGCGCG
Source organism: Crematogaster levior (assembly GCA_901521435.1). NCBI lineage: Eukaryota > Metazoa > Arthropoda > Insecta > Hymenoptera > Formicidae > Crematogaster > Crematogaster levior. The sequence goes on from CABEGB010000648.1 coordinate 851,513, forward strand.
TATATTACGATATGGATTGCTTGTCATAAATAATTTTTCTTGCATCTCTAATATCAGAAAAGGCAGAGCATTTTTATGCATGAAAAGTTTTCACGATTCATATTATCGATAGCGACCGTCTCAGTTCGCTGAATCATGACGATCTTAAAGTCAGCTCTTCGCTAACTAAGCTCCTATTTATCTGAAAGTAGCAAATTCAATTTTCGCCATTCGATAATCATAAATACCAGACTCGAGCGGTTTTGTTATAAAATGGCGAACTTGTTCGACTCTATTGGATAATTATCGTGTAATATCCACATCTAAATGATATCAAATCGACATCGATATTTGTACAATAACATTCTGTATCACTGAAGTTCAACGCGAATAACTTATATTAATCGTATAAAATATTGTAAATTATATGTATATTAATTTTAGCTACGACATAAAACTTAGAAATATTAAATATACTAAATGTTCGTAAGTTTTTTAAAAAACCGATAAAGAGGCAAAACGAACACAGCTAGATGACAATGCCAGTCATATAATTACAAAAAAAAATTATACAAAAACAGTGACGAACGTTTCTACTTGAAATAGTATTTATACAGATATAAAAAAAAACATACGAATGGGGCATATTTATTTATATTGTGTAAATATACTTCAAAGCTGCTTCCAGAAGTTAAAAAAAAATTTTTATCTGGTTATTTCATTAAACTTCTCATTTGTACATACTTGATGCGTACATAAGAACATAGTAATATAACTATAATATAATTCGGACAGAAAGGCTATATTGTACGAATTTTTGAAACAATCGGGAACTACCTAATAACGTCAGTACTAGTAACACAAATCAATCTGTTATACTGGCAAAAAATTCGTTACACTTTTGTATTATATAATTGAACGTATCAACCAGATCATTCAATGGCTGAATTTCTTTAATATTTAAGAAAAATGTCTCTTTGTTACATAACTCGTTTCATATTTTTACATGACTTGCTTCGAACGTTTCACGAAAAATAAGAAAATAACATAAATATCGCATAAATCGTAGGGGATTGTGATTCGTGAGTATTTGTGGGTCGTGGATCGCGCCAGAGATATCACTAATGCGATCGAACGTAATAAAATACATACCTGAGAATAGGGCTCCTCCTGGAACGGTGTCCTACGATGACACTCGTCGTAACACCTGGCGTCGTAGCCGCTAGGCGGCCGTGGGTACGGGTCTTGCGCCGCGACCGCGGCCGCGCAGCAGTCCGGGATTTGCGCCTGGTAGGTTTCGTAGGGACACTTTGGATCGGGCTGGACCGATCGCGGAGCCTGGTGAACACGTTCCTGCGGCCCGCTTCCATAACCGGCGCCGCCACCACCGCCACCACCACCGCCACCACCACCGCCACCGCCTCCACCGCTGGCGTGATGCATCGTCGTCGTCCACTCTCGTGGACCTCCTCTCGCCTGACCTCGCACCACACCACCACCACCCTCCCCCGATCACTGCATCCTAATGCCGCGTGGCGCGTGATACGCGATCGAATCCGCGGCCTCGGCGAGGCTCGTCTCTGTCGCGCGGCCCTCTTCGCACGGGTCCATCCTCACTACGCCACTATACCTTGCGCTCTCTCTTTCTCTTCACGAGCATCGGATCTCTCTAGCCCATTTCCGAGTCGCACCTGCGCGATTATCGCGTGTGAGAAGCTCATTGCGTTCGCGTGCATCAATTCGTCAAGTGGGAATGCACCGCGAACGTCGTCCGCACTCGCGTCCGCTCGATGCGCCTGCATCCCACTCGAATTAATGCGGCGCATTACAGCCCGGACTAGTGTAACTCTGGGCCATTCGTATCCGTTCTTAACTGCCGAAAGTAAACCGCCGGTTCTGCTCTTTACCTACTTTGCGCGCGTATCTACGAGTCAAGGGGGAGCTTTTTTACGTTATTTACTCGAGCTCTTTTAATCTTAGTCCCTTCGGGCGCTTTTTCAGCGTCGTCCCGTAGCGTAAGCTTTTAGATACTCGTACTCGCAGAACGGCGATGCTCGATCAACGTGCCAGACTTGATCCACCCATTGATCTTCTCTGACCCCTTATTTGGTGAAGTGTACAGTGTTGCTGTGTAAATTAATGAGTTTGCAAGGAGTAGGATGAAGAATCGATCCTCTCGACGGCTGTAATTTTGACACGTTAAGAATGCTAATGCGCAGCGTCGGGTATTTGTAAACTGCTTTCGAGACACGTGACCGACGACTACATGGACGTCGACATGGACGTGAGGGTATTCTGCATACCAGATCTGCGATGAATTTCATAAAGTTTATCTGGACTATTTCTATCGAAAATCCATCTGCCTTTTACGGCTAAATAAGTTCCATCTCTTTGAAAATCACGTGTGCTTTCCTAATTTAAACTTGCAGCGTTTCTACGGCCTTGGCTCGAGCCGATATTGCTTCGTTATAGATCGGATATTTCGGTTATGCACAGGACTAAGTTGGATGAAGTGTCTGTGCATGGACCGTAATTAGCGCCTCTTAATTTATCGTGCAAGGGTCATACAAGTGTGCTCGGTTGAAACTTTGATGCAGCGATAGAGCGCATAGACGAGACCGTGTAAAGACCTAACGTGTCTATTTGGGACACATTGACGTGTCTTTGCCACGGTTTCGAATATATTAATCACGAAAGGCTCGTCAGATCGATCGTCATATTTAGAGCAACCCATCATATTTCGTACCCGTATTTCTCTCTGTTCGAATAGCAGCTCGATTAGCATTACGAAACACAGATTTAAACTTGCATGATGTCTAAATGATATGCAAACATATACGAAACATGGCTATGTGGAATTTATTTGCACTTCCAGTAGCCCATATTTTTTTTATTACTGACACGTGAAAATATAAATGAGTAACATACATACGAACTATTATGTTTTAATAAGAAAATGTTTTTTTTACACTACTGTAATATAATGTGTTTAAGAAACGTAAAGTATATTCTCCAGTGCAAATACGAGCGAGTGAATACAGTTGAAATCTCTAGGTATATTGTTGGACTGGAAACTGAAAAAAAATATGATGTACATATATGTTAACCTCTGGTGCAAGCAAAATATTTAGTTTTCGTTCTACTTGTTTGCAAACAAAATATTTTATTTTAGTTTTCAAGAAATAAAAAAAAGCTTTTAAAATAAATTTTAAATTTTAAATGAAATTTAATATAAAAATTTCGCTTTTTACAGTAGATGAGTGTTCCTGCAATTAAATGTCGATGGAATCTTGTGCAGCGCATGTGTTAAATACATGATATTTTAAAATTAATTAAATAATATCATGTAATATTTCATTTATCTGGTTATAACAAGAATGTCATTATTATTTATCTCTCATCATGAAAATACTGATTAAAAACTAACTAAAATAATTATTCTGTTTTCGTTGTTATCACGATTTCAATTAATATCGTTATTATCTCGACTTTAATATCTGGTCCGGCTACCTATAATACGATGCCAATATTAAACTAATATATCCTTCACCATTATAGTTATAGATAGTAGATCAACTAGATATAGACACTAACGCTATATCGGGCAGTCATTGCCTTTTATGATCTTGATTATAGGGACGCTTTGTAGGTTCCTTTAATCCGCACATCTATAAGATGACGTCAATACTACATTTAACTCACGAATCGCTCCATCACTCAGACGTTCATCCAAAATTGATCAATAATTGATATTAATACACATGTAATTTTTCACCTCTTGACTGCATTATTTCTGCGCAAATTACGATCGTAATTTTCATCCATTTAATAAATTAACACAAATACAATTTATAAAAGTGCTCAATATAGTGTGCAAAATGAAAAAGAAAAGAGGAGGGGAGTAAAAAGTTGTACAATCGTAAAAAGAAAAATAGTATGCGTTTATGATACTTTGATCTAATAAATTTATTAGCAGAGAATAATTTTTTATAACCAAGAAAAATAGAGGTAAAAAATCACATTTTTACAGAATAAAAAAAGTTAATTAGAGTTTTAATTATCAATTTAAACTCTATTCTTCTGCAATTGATAAGTGTAAATGATATAAGTAATACACATTTTACTGACATTATATTTTGTTGACGTAAAATCTGATATTTCTGTGATGTGTGATGTCGATTATATCCAATATATATATATATATATATATATATATATATATATATATACATTGTAAAATCTTTCACAGCAATTTAGGACAATTAGTAACGTGAACTCTCACGATTGATACTCGAGGCAATCTCATTATTACTCGCAACATCTTAGCTCTCATCTATTCGTACGAATAACACGGATGTTCCTGTGTTTGGAAATCAAAAATCTTTTCGCGAACACTTCGGAAGATATCAACGGCGATTCTACCTTCGCTGTATCACAGACAGTATAACTTGTTTCAACCAACAAACGCGAACGTGCTCGGAACTGCGAATCCGCTGGTTCTCTCGAGTAAATTAGACGCTAGGAAGGTATTGAAGGAAAATTTTTCACAGTGCAAACGTGGATTTCAAAGAATTTAAAATACACAGTTCCGGTGTATAAAGCTTCTTCAATTTCCTTTTATTACGGTAGAAATGAAAAGAATATAATTGTAAATTTAAGTATTTTTTATTTTTAGTTTAACTATTTATTTTTTTAAATTGTGCCTTTCATTCATTCCTTTAATTCATTACAGATAAATATAATAGAGGTATAATTTTGAGATAATTAAAAAAAAGAGGATAGATCTGATATAATTGTCCTTGGAAATAAAGAGCTTTTTACAAATTAACAGTCTTTTCAGCATAGTTAAATAAAAAGATTTCTCTCTCATTTACTTTCTATCTCTAAGTATTAATTCGAGATTTAAATATTATCAGATACATTTATATTCGAATATTTACAACAAATCCTCAATGAAATTTTTTCTGAAAGATAAATTATCCATGGAGAATTTTGAGACAGCCAGTATATTAAATTAAGATTATGTTAAATTATTGTTGAGATGTCATTCCACATTATTTCTCACATAATTCGCAAATAAAACGAACGTCTAATGTAAACGTCTAATGGATCAGAACGAGTCTCCGATGTACATACAAACGCGCGTAATCCAACCATGAACTCTCCCGGAAGCTCGATCACGAATTCAGCGTGCGCGCGCGTAGCCGCTCTTCCGTCAGTGGACTCAGTTCCCTTTTGTTTTACTTCGCCTCTCATCTCTGACCGCTTTCCGTACCACATTCTCGAGGCGACGGCGCGGCGGTGCTTTCGGTATATACGTATTTTCTTATTAGGTATTTCCGTCTTCCGCGAGTTCCGCCATGGCGAACGATAGCGGACCGTTCATGAAAACCAAGGACTCTCCTTCAGACCCTCTCGATGATCAGCGGAGCAGGGAGGACAGTAGGGAGAAATTGGGCGAGATAGTACGGAAAGCTCGTTGACTGCGACTTCCCGCGCGAGTATTGTTTTATTCATCGTCTGTAGTCACAGACTACTACCTGACTGATCTGACCGATCCGTGCATCCACAGTCAATTCCAAACACTCGATTAATCAAACAAGAATCCTATTTTCATTTTGCTATTCTGAAATTCAGATGCAAAAGCAATCGCGTTTTGTCTATTGGTTCCTATCTATCTGTCGTTTATTTACAGTAGAGCTTATACATAACTTTTCGCTTCTTTTAATAAAATTAATGTACGTAATTTAATAAAATAAGTGAATTCTTCCATAAATATTGAAGAGCGGAGAGATTTCCCCACGTCTCTTTCATTTTATTAAATTACTGAATAATTTGCGGCCGATTTTCCTAATAATAAAAATATTGAGGTTGAAGTGATTGATTATCAAGAAATTTCGAATTAAATTTCCGGATTACAAGTGGGTAAATAATGTTTTACTTGTCCAGTACTTTTAGGACTTGGCAAAATTTTAAATTCAATTAATAATACAATATTTAACGTTGGGATTTCACAAGCGTTGCGGAGAAGAATAACATCTCATAAAATTCTCGTTGAAAAAAAAATCAACTTCAAATTAGACGAAGAATTCGAAAGTTGTCGCGAAAGAGTGCTCCGGAACATTTTGTATATTTACAAGAATGTTAAGAATCATCGAGATTGTCGATAGAAGAGCTCGTTAGTAATAAGACGACTCCGCGCGCAAACTTGAGGAAAGTTTCAATAGACCGTCGAAATCTTCTCGGGCAGCTTGAAGCTCGATCGGAATGTATTTGCCGACGTTTTAATATTCCATGACGGAACGTGACTACGTAGTGACGTTTCGTACATCTACTTAGGGATTTTTATGCGCTTTTCGTGCTGCGGTACGTCACAAGGGTCATATATTGCGCTTTACAACTGAAGTTTAATAAAATATCTCAGACGACGTAGCACATTCAACTGCAGCGCTCGAACGCTTTCCGTCGATATTGTAAAACTTTTAAGGTTGAGCTTCTTTACGTGACTTGCATTACGATCGATATACGTGCGCGTGATTTTTCCGGAATTGTGAAGCATTAATCGAGTCTATAACGATCTGACTCGAGAAATGTTTCGGGAAGAATGAATTAGTGCTTTTTAAAGGAAATTATTTGGTAGAAACTAAATTTTTTCTGTAAGCAGGTCAAGTAATATAATAGAATAATTATGAAATAATAACAAAATCTATAATGTTTACTATTACCTAATCGCGTGCAATTGTTATAGATTTTCATAGCTTTTGTCGCTAAAAAATTTTAAAAGTGAAATTTTTTGAAAGTTATATAAAATTTGTTTGATGCAATAATAGTTTAAGATGGTCATACTCTTCAAATTTTTTTCATTCTTATATAATCGTTCATATATATTAATAAAATTCGTAAGAACTACGTGCAATCGGTTTTTATTAACAAGTAAACCTGTTGCACGAATTGATACTTCTCACTTTCGGTGAATACAAAAATATCTCGTTACGAAACTCTTATGTCCTCACGTGAATTTTATCGAGGTGGACGATACGAAGACGATACGAAGACGTCGCGGCACGGCCGAGGCAATTTTGTTGTCGTGGCGAAATTGCCGTTAGATCGGGCAGATAATTTTCTATCTTCTACAGTGGATCCGAGGGTGGTCCGCCGGAGCGAGAGAAGTCTTCATCATTTAAGGATGAGCCGGGTGCCCGGCTCTTCATCGGACGCGATCATCAATCTTCGAGGCAAGGGTAACACGTTCATCTCCCAATTACAAGGCCTTTCCCTCCGGGAAGAAGATTTGCATCTTAGAGATGCATCTTTTGGTCGGAATCGACTCCTAGCGACTTTATAAAGACATTCAGTTTATATGTCTTTCACGAGAGAATCGTTTTCCAAGATGAATGACGCTCATAACATTTTAGTTCATTCGTTTACATGAAGATTCGTATGTAAGGTGCTTATAATGAAATAAGAATTGAATCTCAATGTTAAATGCAACACAGAAGTAGAAAGTTGTTAAGAAGAAATAAGGAGGAGTTATTTTTATCGAAGATGTAAGTACAGGCTGCAAGCGGTGCACTAATTGTTAAATTGTTTCTGTATGATACAATAGTAATAATACTAGATCCCTCGATTACAATTGAAGTGCATGCGATGGCACAGTCATGGAAACCTTCTATTCCGAGAAAATGGAAATGCTCACGAAGGAAAGCCAGAAGACTTTTTTTCACAAACTACAAGTGATGTTATCCCAAATGGAATGGCCTTCAGGAAACCTGTATATTACTGGATACTCTTTTTAACTCGTTTAAACGCAATGATCAGTTAGGACAATATAATGCAATGAAAAAGAAAGAGGTCAGCTATTATTGCAAGCTTTATGTTTTAGTTACGATCATATATAACGACCTAAGATGTATAATGATATAAGACCGAGTGGAAGGGAGAATTCCTTTAGAATCTGCTTATTTTTAGAACTCGATCAGAATAAAATTTACAACTTGTTGATACAAAATCCATACGAGTACATCGACGCTTTCTCTCTCTCACGTGTACGCCTTACCTGTACTCACTCATTCACCGATCGATATAATTTTCTCATCTCTTCGAAAACATGTCTTTCATGTCTTCTCTCTCACTATACTACGATATAGCGTGGTATATGGCGTTCACTAGTCGAAGGATATCCTTATATTTTCGCCAGGTCGCAATCTCGCAGCCTGGACGCGTCCCGATCGTAAACGCAAACGCGCAATACGCACGTGCACGCGAGAGATACACCGTCGTGCCATTATGTCGATAGTGACATGCGGCGACGTGTTACGCTCCGATTATAGATCGGCGTTACTCGAAATCCAATGTCGGGACCTGCAAATCAGCGATGCAGGACATGCGATATGTAATCACTTTGGGAAATTGCTGAAATTAATTTTCAATTGTTAAAGCTGCTAAAGTAAATTTTCCATAAAATTCAATGTTAAACGGTATACGCAAATGAGCTGTTTGTTTCGAAAGCTGTATAATTTGCATATAAAAAATCACATTTGCATTGCATTTAAAAATTAAAAGAGATTTAGTATTTCAGTAAATTATCACAAAAATTGGATTATAACAGAATTATTAAACAGAATTATTGTACAAAAGTTTGTGCACTACTTTCTATTTATACGATAGTAACAAAATAACAGATATGCATGTTGGATGGGTTAGAAGTCACATATCGAGAATAGATTATAACTTTTAAATAATAAAAATAAAAATCTACAATTTAAATAAAAACTACTCGTGTAAAACACATCAGAATTTCCCAGCGGTCTATTTCTCGCGTAAAACGAATGAATCTGCAATATCTTATTCGAGCCGCGATATATATATTACATATATTAGCCTATACATATATTACATGTATATAATGTACATCATACTTCACTTACTCGAGATGTAAATATGTGATGCAGCAAATATTATCTGACAAGCCACGTAGAACTTTTTCGCCGTCGATACTGTAATTTACATATTTGAAATTATCTGCGGCGCACTATATCACACTTATCAATGCAAATCGAAAAGCCGAGCTCGTGCAAAATCGTATGTAGCGCAATTGAAATTTGCGATGATTCATGAGCGTCGATTGGGACATATGTTACTCTGGGCACTCACAGAGTCTATTTAAATGTTAAGCGTAGATAATTTTGTTGCATCATATGTATCGTATATATGTCGCAACGTATCGTATATATGTTGCAACGTATCGTATCACAAATTGTAAGGTGGCCGTAAGCTCGTCTCCCGACATTTTGTAGCTCGCGTGTGTGTTATCCGCATTTCTTGCACGCACGCTAGAACCGTCAGCTATTTTTCCTTTTTTTTCCGATAAGAAAAGACTTGCGCTCCTGACAGGACGATCAGTCAAGATCGAGCAGAGCAAGACGTTCATCCAGCGCCAATTACTAAGCTTCGCCTCGGGAAAAGAAGTAACAATTTGCCTCCATCTTCTTTGCTTCGGCGTTTCGCCAGTGTATTTTCAACTTAATTTTGATCAATGAATGTTTACGATTAAATCCGAAATGAATTTCAATCTTTCATGTTTTTCTTTCCTCAATTCAACATTAAAATAGCGAACATTATTTAATTTTTTGCAAATTTTATTAGAGATAAAAAGAATAAGACTGTAATATCTTACGATTGCAACGTATCAGAACTTGAATGCGAAATTTAAGTCGAGGCTTTTCGCGAGGCTCGATTGTCGCGATCTTATGAGTCCTCCACAGAGAACTATGCCGATAAGTTTGATTAATTACGGGTTGGCTAGGCGCGGCAGGATAATCCGTTTTCAGGGGAAATGCGTCGGATACTTCCAATAATTCGTCGTCTTTGCGAATGGGATTGGGAAACCCTTTGTCTTCCGTTCGTTTTATCGACCAGTCATCTGTCGCCCGGTCTCCTAATTTTTGTTGCTATATTTTTTTTCACGACTCATCGCATCATAGACGGATGTGTGGTAGAAATCTCATCGATCTTAGTTACGAAAGTTTAAACATAAGAAGATCTGAACACGCTATCCGTTAATTACACGTTTTTCGAATAGGGTAAAAGAGGGTTTTATGGTGGATAAAACGTTAATTTCTACCAAGTCGAAGTGCATGAATTCACCTATATTGCACTAATGACCTTCTCGTTAGAATTAGCAGATACAAGAACGATATTCTTATCGCGATAATATATTATGTTATCTTAATCTACGAAATGTTTTGAAAATCGCGTATCTTTTTGTCCATTTCTTTCATTGAATCATTCAACAAGGTTACAATCCATTTACTCCTATCTTTGTAAAATTTTACTTAAATGTTTTTTGAAGGATCTTGTTGCACGTGGTATACTCGTACAATCTTCGATCATTATATTATAGATATATTATAGATATTATAGATCAGATTTAAAAACTTTATTTCCTTTTTCTGTTTTTTTTTTTGTTATAAACTCGTTAATAACCCTTCAATTTATTTTGAACATGATCACTGAGTACTTTCGTAATAACTCGTTACTTGATCTCGTCGCAAGTACTGCAAGAGAGACGATGATTCATTTTTTATTTTCCCCTTTTTACATTAAAAGCTCAGCTTTGATAGCTCGGATCTATATCCGTGCTTTCACGACGCTACTACATTGCTATGTCGAAGCCGCGAAGATACACCGGTGGTGGGTCCTTTCGCGAGATCGTTACGAGTTTCTTACAAGTTCGTTACAAAGAGCGAGCGAGCGAGCGAGTGTGAGAGAGAGAGGGGGGGAGGGAGAGAGAGCTGTCTGCACGGATGTAGATGCGAATCCTGTTTATCGACTTCGCGTTCTTCACAACGTTGTTCGCTTCCGTCGTTTTAGGACGTCCCAGATACGAGCGTCAAATAACGGCACGAAATGGCATTCTTCGCCGGATACTAACTTCCGAGGAAACATCTGTATCCTGTTATATCGACGTTTCTTTTTTGCAATCTGCGGTTTCCGCAACCACAACAATTGCGAGAAGTATCTAAATCGATTTCGTTTTTATTTGATATTCTGTTTTCTTGAAAAAGAGAGAGAGAGAGAGAGAGAGAGAGAGAGAGAGAATTCTGTTATTCAATCTATTTCTAAATCCTTTTAGCATTTACGATATATGTAGTATATACATTGTAAAAATAATAGGAATGAGATTATTGGTTGTTTTTTCAATTTTGTATTAAAAAAATTTGAGACATTGCTGAAATCGAATACGATAGAGAAATTCTGAAGTTTAAACAAATTTTTTGGGAATGCAAGGAAGTGAAAATCAGTTGAAAGTTTATGCCTAACGGTAAAAGAATTAAAATTATTTTAGTTGTTCTTCCATGGCAAACTCTACTCGCATTTGTACATACGTATAATCGAAATGTCTATTCTTGGAGCGCGTGAATGTCACGTTTCCCCAAATAAAATTAAATGTGTCTGCCCGGATAAGCTAGACGCTATTGATCGGCAATGAGCTTTTCTCTTCTACTAAAAGGTGGATTTCTGTAATATCCCTGCTTTCTCTGTGCAAGCGAAACGCAAAACTCTCGCAGTTCTCTTGCGCGCTCGCTATTTCAGAACGGCCACGTGACTCGCAGCCCGATCCGCTTGAGTAAGAAACTCGAGGATATTTCGCGGGAATTCCCGGGAATCCCGCCGATAACTCTCCCCGTATCTGCGCTGACTCGGCCATTTCTCCGCTTCTGCGAGTACGACATCCGCGAGAAGTCCGATAAAATAGAAACAAGAGAGAGAGAGAGAGAGAGAGAGAGAGAGAGAGAGAGAAAATCATCGTTTATTTAGCGCTCCGCGATATAGTTTCCTTGGCTCCTTGAAAACGAAGACATGTTTGCGTGAAACAATATTTTCGGAATATCATTTCCGAATTTCGTATATGTAAATAATGTAACACGTTTTACAGTCAATGTCCTTCAAAAGAGAAACATTGCAATTTGACGTTACGATGAAAAATTAAATTCCTCTAATTTATTTTATGTATTTTAGGCGACTTTATCTTTATTGAACATACAAACCACAACTTAGCTCTTACTTTGAATCTTTCATACGCATATCGTATTTATCGTTACCGCGAGTATCTCAAAGAAATCGACGACGGGATTTACTCCGTTTGAACCTCGCCGAAGTCGTTACACGGCAAATGGAACGGGAGTCCTCGTCTTGAAGAAAAGAGACGTGCATCGTCGGTTTTGAAGATCGAATTCGACCTCGCAACGAAAGATTCGCACATCAAAGCATGAATAATAAACTCCGGCACTTCCCAATCGCAGATACATGTACATTAACACGTTGACTGCCGACTACGAGATAACTCGTAGATTGCGTCCTTTTCTAGGACGCCAACTACGAGTCATCTCGTCCTTGTTTACCAAATTGCCGTGGCAGTCAACGTGTTAAAGCCGATCTCTCATCATTCCCATATTTTTAATCGTAGGTCATTAGATTGTTAAATCGCTAAACGAGCGACAGAAATAAACGCGCTATCGATCCGATGTATCGTACATTGTGATACATTTTAATTTTTGAAAAAGCAATCAAGGGAAAACGCGAGTATATTTAGCTCAATTCCAGCACATGAAACAACGTCGATTTTCTGATCTTTTAATTTTGGTGATATTGATTACGTTCAGCTGAAACATACAAATACCTCAAATACACATTTTTTTCTCATAATATCGTCTTGACAATACTGGGAAAGTTTAGAATCGAAAATCATTTTCTGTCAGCATTAAATTACAAAATGTAATTTTGTAAAACTTGAAAACTCATTCGGAGAAATAAGATACAGATTTTTGTAAATAATATATTAGTTTATCGTGATATATGACAATGAATCGCGAAGAGATATTTGTTGTGTGAATTGTCATGCAAGACCTCGACTTTGGAGAACCGATTCATTTTGTATGCACCAGTCTAGTAAGAATAAATCGAACAATTCGATTTTTGCAATACATTTGTAAGCAAATTCGATTGTTTAAAATCGTTGTCTTGGAAAGTTTTGTGCGAATACATTTAACAGAACGCGATCGAGCCATGAAGACTTATCGAGCGAAGCGATAAATCGCTAAGGAGACACGGAAGATTAGGAGAGAGCGCTAGAGTAAAGCAAGATGAATGGAGAGAGACAAGAAGGAAGAAAAGGATCAATGACGAAGAAGAGGTCATACACTTGAATTCGGTGAACAGAAGAACGATGGTACGAATCGATATTCGCCGAGTGGTGACTTCACGAAGTATCGTATGAAGAACTTGTAACAATAACACTAAGCAAGTTTATCTTGTATTTATCTACAGATTTACAATCCCGACAAAAACGAATAGTATTCCCGGATTTGAATAGTCAATCATTTAGAAATTAAGATTAGAATATGTTAAGATCATTTATTTATCAAATTTTACATTTATCATAATTTTACAAGTTCGTTCTATAATCAGAAAACAAATTAACTTGGATTATCGTATTTTGCATTGTAAAAAATTCATTTTCTGTAGAATATAAATTTCGGAAATCCGAGAAACATGTGTTTATTTACATATGCACGGGCGCGACCGCTTCTTGTCGTAACAGTCTGACGGGGTTTAATCGTTAATTAGATGTCGTTAAGTTTTATTAGTAATTGGATAAGTTTGCGATGACGAAAACTCAGGGCACAATGCGAGCGATGCCTGCGAAGGCATTGCCGTTGTGCACGAGTAAACTTCGCGAGACGATGAACTCGACAATGCGACGATTCACTGTTCCCAGGATGAACGTATTTACTTTCGAACGTTTTCCTATTTCGTCTTTCAGTACATCTGGCAACAGTCTATTACACGATATCGACAGACGTTGAAACTGCACGGTCGTTTCCTTGCGCGAGACAGACAGCCTCGCAAAATTCTCGTCAGAATTTTTAGAGCAATTTCCCTTTTGCACAGCTCGTGTCGTCGCAAACCCTTAGAGGACTTTCATACCTTCGCTCTTTCACGATAAAGAAGACTATCTTTTAATTTTATGGAATACAGTTTAAAAAAAAATTTTTTTTAAGATCTTCAAGAGTTCAAGGTTTTTATTTAACATCAATTATTAACAAAAATAATTAATTAAAATTATTTATATGTAGGGGATGGGGGCTCTTATTAACACCAACATTTGAAATCAAATTGATTTTAAGTTGGTGATTGCGTTTAAAGTTCGACAGTGTCGACGCGCATCCTGTATTTAATTGTGTACTGCGATTGCAGATCATTGATTGGCCAAAAAAGATCAAGGCTCGACCGTAAAAGGCGAGTTAAAGTTTACTTCTTACTATTTAGTAACTCACGGTCAAGAATGTATTAATTGTTTGAAAAATAATTAATTTACGATTTATTGAAAAATAATTAATTTACGAAATCTGACATTTGGACGTTAAAGTTTTATGATATACTTGACATCTAAATTTAACATCTCACATAATGGATATTTCTACTTGTTTTTATTTTAGCATTCCCTCTGGATTTTCTTGCGCTGCTAATTTCACGATACTATTATGTGTATATTCGGCCGAAGAAATTCACGCTTGTCGCGCAAATTCCACTCGGTTTTCCGCAAGTCGCCTGAGAGAGAACTCGCGACGTACGCGGATTTTCCCGCGATTTCCACATGCTAACGAGCTCTGAGTTTCTTGCGTGAAATATATCGCCATAGTCATGCTTAAGCGGGTTGCGGTAAGGTCTGTAGGCTATTTCCTCGAAAGCTCGGAGTTTCCACCCGATTCCTCCGTCTTGTCCACGGCACCACAGCGTTTTTCTCTCTCGGTTCTCCAGCAGTTCTTCTTTTCTCAACTGAGCTTTCAGAAGACCCGAATGTTCGCGACATGATAAGCTTTATGGCAAAATCGCTATTAATCCTCGTATTTTTAGAGCGAGCAATATGGCGTTTAAAAATCCAAAATCAACAGTTAAAAATTTACTTTAAATGTGGCTTGATATTTTATAAATTTTATAAGTTAAAGAGATAGAAAAACGCTGAAAAAAACAAATTGATTGGATTTTAATGTTTGATGTGCATGTAAATTAAATTTACTATCTGGTTTTTATCATCAAGGCTTTCTCATTTCCTCACTTTCTTTATATGAGATGCGAATAGTGCTTTCCACGAAAAATCTGGAACTCTGTGCAGCATCTGGCGACATTTTAGTGGGTCGAGGTAACTTCAAAGCCTGCGGTTTGCAAACTGCCCCAACTTCAGTAGAGACAGGTTCCCTTTGCACACGCTGTTCGATAATCGTGTAATTAGATAATACCTTCTATAATCGGTATCTATTTAACGCTTGCCACTTTAAAGTACGGTTAATGTACGGCTGAAGTAAATTAAATCATTCGCGAGAAAAAAACTGGATCGCAAACTGTGTTGTATTGTAATTTAATTACAATCCTCGTTTAGTGCAGGGATAAATAAAACAAAAATTAAAAATACTTTTGTTTTTTTTCTGTCATTAAATTCTTATATTAATATTAATATTAATATTGTAATTGTAAATCATAAATTAATATATAAATCTAAGTATAATATAATCTAATTAATAACATTAATGGATTTAATATAATCTAAAATCAATGAATTTAAAAGTATAATTAATTTATTATACTAAAATGAAATTATTATAATAAAAAGTATTCTATGCAGTTAGTGTGATGATTTTTAATTTGCAAGTGTTTATGGCAATTTATCGCAAGACATTTTGTACTTTGGCCAATTTGTAAAATTGATGTATTTCAAGGTATTAGCATGTAGTTGCTACTTTATTCAGCGGAAGTTGCAACACGTGGTCTTTACTTAAGTAAAGTATCCTACTCACTAAGTAACGATAAGTTTGAAAATAATTATAGGCTTATGGAGTGACTTGCAAGATCAAAGTGATTTTGATTTAACATCGTGAGATACGTAGACAGAAATTATGGAATAGCGTTTTACATACGGGTGTTGAGTTAAGTAAAGTTTCGTAATTGAATTTTATAAAGCGGGAAGTCGATAATACATTGAGCGCGAAGGAAATTTGATTCATATTTTATACGCCAAGTATAAGAGGCTAATATAAACGTCATTCCGTTTTGTGTCTGAAATGTATATATTGCGAAAAATTTGTTTTCTCTCATGATTAATGAAAATCTGACAATATAGCAAACACGTTTTGAGAGATCACGATAGTTTTGAACAAAGAATTTGTCATGAAACCAATAACAGTTAACAGAATATTGCATAAAAATTCGTTAACGGTTTTTCGAAATTGATGTTTCTTTACAAAAATTTAATGGAAGACTTATTAACTGTAATTTTTCCATTTTTAGTATCCTTTGTTTAGTTTAATCTTTGATGTATAAAGTGATATGTCCGGAACACCCCTAGAACTCTTGGCTCGTGATAAAAAGCCATCCCGAGTATTTTCATCATCTCAGAAAATCGATTTCGATGAAACGATGCGAACGGTATTATCGGCCGCAAGAAGGAATTAAGTACATTGTAGACGGCGTATCTTTCTTTTTCTTTCCTATATATGGCATCTTAGATTGCACATTTTCTTCGAGCCAAAAACGGTAACGACTAAAGTAGAAGGAAAGTTTTCAATATCGTGGCATCGACAATTTCTAAAATAAACAGTTAAGAATTAAGGGGATGATGTGTTATCTTCGTCAAGAGCGTATACAGATAACAAAAAAACTATCCTTCAGTCAATTTTCAGTCAAACTTTTTCTGAAAGTAATTTTAATTTATGGCTTAGTCACCAAGTCATATAAAGTAGAAAATTAAAAAGTTGTGAATAAAAAAGAGAGGCAGAGAGATCTCTTCGATAAAAATTTCTTGCTTGGCTTATACTATTCGATTCAAAAACTTACATTGCGAAAGATTCAGATGAGTTTTGTGAATTTCTAATCGAGTCGCTGCAAGTTATCCTTTTTCTTTTCGAATGTTGCATTAAGAAATCTAGGAATGATGAATTGAATTTCCCAATTTTTTGAAACCTTTAATTTTAAAAAAGCTATTTGGAACTCACACAGTTTGGAATAAGCATCGAAGCAGTTAACGATTTAATTGCATATTATTTGCGGTAGTTGGTATCCAATATCTGAGTCATGGAATTAATGTTTAACAAAATTTTGGTTAGAGCGGTTTACCCTTCACGGATGCTGCTTTTAGGACCGATCCGTTGGGGTCATGATCGTATCGTCGTAATTCCAAAGCCACGAGACTCCAGAAGTTCGCGGGTCGCATATCCAAGTGAAAACTTCTGTCTCTTTTGGACCCGGCGACCGGTGCTATCTTCAAAGAACGTGGATATCTCGAATGGATTGGATTGAAGTTCTCACGGGATACTCTCGCTTTTGCACGCACGCGAGGTAGGTGCGAGTCGAGGCGCGTTCACAGGGGCGGAAAGTTGTTTATAGCAGGGGAATCGAACGATTCGCCAAAGGTAAATTGAAGATCTCGTTTAAGTGTTCTTGCGCCAGGGAAGTTTTATCGTCGTCGAAGCCAAGTTAAAAGCAAGGAATGACATGCCTTTCATTTCGCGAGATTCTCAACACGAAGAAACGAGTCACCGAAGACAGCCTCGTCAGCACGAGTCGCAAGTACTTCGATTTAAATATTGCTTCTTGAATCTATCGAGGTCAGTTCGCCATGTGGTAATCCTACACTGAGTATACGTATTTGAAATAATAACTTATGCACACACGTGAAGCTTTACACTGATCGTCTCCAAAGTGGTGGGATTATCCAGGGGAAGTAGGGGGCGAGAGAGCGACGCGGAAGTATCATTGGATCAAATTCACAATTTCGTTAAGCAAACCAAAGTGCAATTTATCTCATATATCCTAGTTTTTTGACAGTTGATTATCAAGCTCTTACGTTTCGATTGGATTTTGAAATAAGTGTGCAAATATTTGTCGCTATTTCCGATTCTCTCGTCCCAAAATTATGAATTATGAACGAGGATTAGCTCACACACAGAATAATATCTTCCTTTGCTGCGATTCATGGAGGGATAAAGCACAATGTTGTTTTGTCGTTGAATAAATGGACCGTTACAATTTCAATATTCTCTTCATGATGAATCATTCGAAGATACTTGTGCGCGCGAGAAATGTTTCACAAACTCGATTAGATTTGCACTGGAAGATTATTACTATTTACCGGATGGATTCGCGTAGGAAATCGGTTTTTAAAGAATTTTATTGAATTTTGAAGCTTTTCGATACATTTACTTTATAAAGGCATGTAGTAACATTTATTTCATTTTTATTGACTTACATTTAAAATGGCGCAAATTGGACAAATAAACACATTAATATAATCAAATAATATAATAATTTGAGTGATATAATTTTGAATAATAAATTTTTAAATTGCAAGAATTTTAATAAACATTCTATTAGAATTTTAATAAGTACATGCAAAGAGCAAAAGAGATTTAATTCTCTTGGATCTAATTATGCCGAAAACGGTTATGAGAGAGAGAGAGAGAGAGAGTGTTCAATAAATATCGCCTAATGAACCATGAAAGTCCGCAGCATTTGCGGATGTATTTTCTAGCAAATACAGGACAAGAGACGAATAATAGACATGTTTAGCTATTGTGTGCGGCAATTACAAGATAACGATTTATTCGGTAACAAGCTCGGACGGTTCTAGAAATGTGCTGCATTGTATTCGTAACGCAGTTTGATCGGAAGCGAGTTTAGTCGGGGGCGATTCACTTTGACAGAGGCGCGATTCGAATCGATTGTTGAATTGTGCAATACAGCCGTTATTCTCCGCGACGTTTATTTTCAACTTTCATGTCTTTTTCAATCGCGGGCTTTCAAGTCAAGCTTGAAAGTGCGTAACACCTTGATGTTTTCACAATAATTAAATTAAATTAAATGGAGACCTTACTTCTAGTTAGTTGCACTTTTTCTTGCTTTTATATCTCGCAATATAGTCATTCTTTTATGCATTGTGAAAATGAGTAACGAGGAAGGAAGCGAACGGGAGAATAACGGGGCGTAGTGAAGTAACGAGGAAATGTATCCGCCTTCAGTCAAAGAACCGCGCATTTCAGGGTTAAAATCGAAAGTACGTTCCCTATGATGTACCGTATACGATTTACATAGAAAGCGACTGATCCTACGCGAAAGTGCAAAGCGGAGATCCTTCCTCTTACGAGTAACTGTCGTTGCCTTCTCGATTACTCCCGACGAATACATATTAAGTAGGTCGTCATTCTCGCTTACGTCGTTTACACAACGTAAATCGAATGACATACAAACAATGTGCATCATTTGCCAGGTTTTCACGACGGTTTTCCGCCGTGCGTTTGCGCGCGCGCTCTCTGCACAGCCTTAATTATCGAAAATCTATAAAAAGCGCGATTGCATTTAGAGATTTCCTCGAGAGACACGAGGGATTGCTAGGAATCGCGAAGATTTCCTTGGTGATTCGCGAGCAACGTTGGGCCAGCAATGAATCGCACCGACTCCGTCGCGCGCGACTTAATTAAATTAATAATTACATCACCGATATCTACGCGGCCGGTGAAATTTACAGTCGAATAAAATGCCGCTCGTCGTCTCCGTTTAATCTCGCATGCGACGCGGCGCCCGTGCCATTGATATTCAAACTCCGTTTCGAAAATCTCGAGATTTAATGTATAATTTAACCCCATGTGACTTTAAGCGAGTCACGCGCTATCATTTCGAATTCTTCATATTCTAATCGAACATTTCGACTGTGTGCAGTATAATTTTATAAAAGACAGATATTAAATTATCATTTGTCCGCGTATCGATGTTACTCCAAGGTAATTCTCTTTTAATAACAAGTTTTCTTGATGAGGTTTTAAAGTAATAATATCCATAACACTATGTGAAACTTTGGTCGATGAAAGATCGTCAAATATTCAACAAATTAATAATCAATTTAATACAATAATCATTCAAGATTTAAGGGCATTAAGAGTTTTAATCTATCGATCAGCTTTCTCGATCAACGTATTCGCTTGTTAGTGATAAGCATGATTATCTGCAATCCTTAGTTTCGTATAACGGATATAAATGTCGTGTTCGGTGTTATCGCGAAATGAGAATGAAAGGGTCACGTTTAGCACCAGTTGTAGAACGAGCCAAAGGGAAAGGAAGCACCTAGTGCTTGAAAGGGGAAAGGCGTGTTAAATGGGAATTCAAGCCCCGGTCTGCGAGAGAGCTCAGTCGCAGCAAGAGTCCACTTTTTCAAACCTTATAAGAGAGCCAAGAAGCTGTCCGAGACATTTTGAAATTTTATCGAGCATTTTATCGTATTCCAGAAGCCGAATATCGAAAAATGCTGCGATAACATTTACAACGCGCTTTGATTGCTGTAGAAACCACGCGTGTACAAGTTCGTTTATTTTATTTTATTTTTTTCTTCTTCGTTGCACTCTTTTATGAATTACAGAGATTTCTTTTTCTTCTTGCAAGAGATCGATGTGTCATTATTAATAAAATATTGTATATTAATTGACAAATGATTGATCTTTTTTCACTGTTATTCTAATCTATGTCGAGTATTATTTTCGCCTCTGTTAATTAAGTGAATAAAAATAGTATAAATAATTGATTATTCTGAGCACATTTAATACTCGATACTATTTACCTCGCACCTGCTTGAATAAAAAATAAATAAAATAGCTATTGTTTTCTATGAATACCGTTAGTTAAATATTATTTTCGTCATTGCTCATCGATTACCAAGTGACGCATCGCGTGAAAAAGTGGGCTTGTTTGGTTCTTACACCCAGGCTTTCAATTTCCCATCATGAAAATGTAGGAAAAAGCGAAACGACGAATCAACTGGTTGCGACGTGAGGGAAGGAGATGGAATATATGTGTGACGCGGGAAAATGTGAAGCCGTGGCAGAATACGCGTAGAAAGCACTGAAACCCCTAGCCGGGGTAGCATTTGCATTTCTTCCTACGACGTCCTTTGAATAACAAATAAGCTCCCCCGGCCGCGAACGAATGCGTGCGATATCTTGCGGAAGGATGAGGATGATAATAATAATAATAAAAGAGCCGAGAGACAGCTCGGTACTACTGCTATGTCTATCCTGCGACTCCCCGAGCGTAAGCTTTGTAAGTGTTGTTATAGTTAGAAATTATGAACCTAGTTAGATTGTTTCAAATCTTATTTGATTATATAATATTTAGATTGAATGGAAACTTCGCGACAGGTATTAACTCTGCTATAAGTTATATGACTTTTGCTAGGAACAAAGACGTCGCTCGTTTCGAGGAAGTCAATAAAGTGAAGTTAATGAAGCGAATTTTATTTTGGAATTATGTGTATTATATTTTGTAATTATGTGTATCATATTTTAAAGGTTTTTAATTCTAAAATGTTAATTTGCAGATGACAGTACATCATATTAAAAAATGAGATATATATATATATATATATATATGTATTTTATGTATATATGTATATGTATTTTACACCAAAATAATATTCTATCATTGCGCTGTTATCAAAAATATAAGATATGTTGATTTATGACTTGTTCGATAATTAGATAGAAATATGAATAAGTAGTAATAGTATGAATGGTGAAAAATTAATCCTTTGCAGACTAGTTTTATACATTCATTTTATCTTTCGCTGTGTGTTTTGTCTTTTTTATCCACAAATCGTTGGGCGCGGTAACAAGAACGTTGTGGATTTGAAGAATTTCTGGTACTGAGTTCCAACGAGAGTATAGTCACGAAGATTTATTATCACTGAAAGAAGAGAAAGGAAGCAGGTGCAATTCTCACGATATTCTTCAAGAGAAATTAAATAAAGCACAAGGCCTTTTATAATAAAAAGATGAAAGGAAGATACACAATGTTTTCTACTTTCCCTGCTTTCACTTCTTCTTTCGTAGTTCATTTTAAAGTTTGTCAATTCTCTTCCTAAAAATAATTTAATTCCAACTTTTTTGTATCGCTAAATCGAAAAACCTATGGTAACGTGAGAAGAAAGTTGTAGGAGATAAAAAGTATAACACGAATGATAGAAATGATAGAATAATATATAATTTTACCATTCTTCTTTTAGTAACTGTTTATTTATAACTATTCGTAAGAGAAAGCAAAATTACTTTTTAGTGTTTATAAAATATATTCTGTACATTCATTTATCTCTTTGATCACTTTTAAATTGACTGTCTTTAAAAATTTCTATATCTTACACTAATAAATAATTTTTCATTAATAAAGAAGAAATGGTAGGTAGTGATTGAGTAGTGTTTGAAGTTTCTTTTTGTATATCGACAATTATTCTTATTGCTTTTGTTAAACGGAATTAAAAGATGCTGCATGCATTTAATATTTAAACTGAAGCATTCCCTGAACTAGAGTCATCTCTCAATTCTGAAAATTATGCTCAACCGCTTATCTATCCGCGATAGAGAAAATCGGGTATAGCTTCCTGACCGAGCTAACCGAGTTATATAGCGATCTTTAACGAGGTGTCCACTCCGCAAAGTTCCACCGACGCGTTCGCGGTAAATTTGTCAATCCGATGTACTAGGAAAATTGCGCTTCGCGCATGAATATTATGCAATATTCATACACGGTGCACAAGTGGGACATTGTTGATCTGATAGAGAGACGAATTAAGATATCGCGCTATGAAAAGAGAGAGAGAAAGAGAAAAAAGATTAAGAGAAATTTTTCTTCATTAAAGTTTTCAATATAACTCAAAAAGCTGACTGAAGAAAACAACAGGAAATATTTTGTAAATGCAGTATTAATCAAATATAATTGTTTTTAATTTAATTTCTTTTACGCACGTATAATAAAAAGACAGGAAGACACAGGGAAGAATATAATTCAATAGAAACGTGATGTTCTCTAGAAGAAGTGAGACTTCTGTAATATACGTGATTATGTTCAAAATGCATTTCTCTTTATGTACGATACTCTATACATATATATATACTCTATGAATGTTAATTTATAAGGAGAAAAACAAAAATTGTGCAAATAATGACAGGAAGTTTAGAACGAGAATAGAATCGCAAACTCCTAGTCGTTAGTAGGGTCCTAACGATCGGAAGGATGAAGACGTGTTGTGGCATAGAAAAGAAACTTCCATCGGGAATCCTAAGAACGCTAGCAATTAAATTCTCGAGCGTGCTTAAAACGAGCTTCGGCGATATCTAGCGGGCGCTCGCGCTACGCGTGGAATTCGTTCTTTATTCTCTAATTTGTCTTGAGGTAAAATATATCTCTCACCCATTCTTTGTGTGTATGTGTGTGTGTGTGTGTGTATGAACCGCCGAGGAGGTCGTCAATCTGCGCGAGAGGTGGGAAAGAGTAACGGAATCACGGAGCACTCTACACAAATATGACACTTTGTCGATTTTTTCATATTAGCGTCAAATATTTTTAACAAAACGGATTTGTGTATCCTTGACATGTCACTCACATTTTTTCATAGAATTTTTATTAGAATTAATGTTACTAACATTAAACAATGCATATCGAGCTCTATAGTTATATACGTATAAAGGTATATATGTATATGTAATTATATTTATTATTTATTGTAATATAATAATTAAATTATTATATATATATATATAATTAAAAATAATATCTATATAATTAGAAATCATCAAGATCGTTTTGCAGAATTCTTATGGGGTATGATAGATATTTGCATTAAGAGAACATATTAAAAACCAGTAATAAACCTAGGATGTTTGATGAAATTAAATTTCTTGCAACATACGAGGAAAATTATTCTCTTGTTTATTCTTTGTATTTCAGATACTATGTAAAAGAACATTCGGTCAATTTTTTTTTGTATATTTCCCTTGTGTCACATAATTATTCACGAGCATCTCTTCACACGAATCGCGATTCTTTTGTTAACAAATAGATAACATAGTTGTGTATGCTGTCTACATTGTGTCTACAGAAGCGTTGGTAAAATTAATACACAAAATGCATTAAAAAATTATAGTTTTTCCCTCAGTTCTTCGGATTTGAATGAATGAATTTTATCCTGACTCGACAATATTTCTAGAGATTTATTCGTATTCGACAACTTGGAGCAGGAAATATTCGATTCTTTTACACATAAATATGATCGAATGTAAATTGATTGAATATAAATAAATCGTGAAGTAGGTAAATTGTAACAGAGTTGGAAAACTTAACAGCGAGACTTGCGATTGTAATCAACTGCAGTCGTGTCGGGATTCAATTGAAAGAACCCTTTTCGTGACCTAAATTACCTTGACGAAGTAAATCCAGATTGATTGGAGTAGACAATACTTTTTCCCAGTTACGATTACGTAAGCGTTCATGACGCGGCGTAACGTCGAGTCGTGCAAATGCAATTGAACGCAGATATCGACGATTGGAAACATATTGAAAATTATCGCTCGAGAGCATATCTCGGGATAAAAATTTCATTGATTGACATCGCCGAACGTATCACAGCGGTAAATCCATGTAGGGATTTACCGTAGAAAATTATACTCGGAAATTCTATACGGGAATGGAAGCTGCATTTTTTTAAATTATTTTTAATAGAGGTTCTGCGAAGCTTTGAATGTCAGTTATATTGAATGCTAACGAACGAATTTACCGGTCGTATAGCCTCAGAATTATAAAAATTTCTTTTGAAGCTTTTTTCTTGAAGAGAGAGATTTATTATTATAGATTTTCCGCAACTTCGTGTCGTTACATTTTTGTTATACAATACTTTGTGCACTTGTTTTACATAATGGATCTCGTACTTTACAAGATAGACATTCTTTGACTAATTCAAAGCTGATATTTTTCTTCCTTGCGCGCAGAGTTTCAAGAAACGGTATTATAACGTTTGTACTTGCCGACATGGGAAAACGAGCAACTATTAATTTTGCTGCAACATTTATGTCATAAACTATCAACAAAATATTCATATGCAAAATACCACATTGGAATGAAAACGGAATCGCAAAATGTTAACGAACGCTATTTCGATGCATCGTTTATGATGTATTTATTAATATAAATGAATGTCAGAGAGCCTGTCGTATTTTTAATTACACTAACGCAACGCCATTTGATCGGAATTAATCAATTAATCAATTAGGCGAATATCCGGTGAACGTTTATTTTATCGCGCATGAAAGGTGTAAAATTTCCATAACGTTTCTATTTTGAATTATTCATTTGAGGCCCAACATTTGCCCGTCAGTTTTGTTTTTTCAAATATTACAAGCAATTAATAAATACATATTGCAAAAATAAGTAGCAAATTAAACATCAATAAATTAAAACAAATTAAAATAAAGTGGATATTTTCTTGTAAATAAACATATCCGAAATAATTGTCTCTCTTGTAACTCGAAACCCAATTATGAACGGATGTTGTCCCTCAAATAGTTTATTTACGTTTATTTGTTCAGCAAATCAATAATATCGGAGATGGCGAGGGTAAAGGAGAATTTTCCAAGTGTTTCGAGTTTATGAGATTCATCTCGAAAAATTAGATCTAGCTGCACATCGCGAGTAACATCCAAGTTGTAAGTAAATGTTGATGTTTGTAGAAGAGTTCATTTTAGTCGAGAGATCGTCGCGACGCTGCGATCCCGCCGCGCGAGATGGGGAAACGAGGGAGCAGCGATCCGATCATTGTGATGCGATTGACGTGACTCTATCTCGCGAATTTAATTTCGCGGGGAATAATGCCTCGCCGCGCGCGCGCGTGCTCGCGAGATTAATATCGAAATATCATGTGGATTACTTTCGAGATGCTAGGGAATCTGAATTCATCGCGCGCATCGTGGTAAACTTTTATCCGAACTCCGCTACAACGGAAGAAAATGGGAGATAAGAGTAGGTCACCACCGCATTCGACAAATACCAAGACAAGGGCTGAATCCACCGCGAGACCTCGGTCGTGATAATCGTGCATTAGCAATGCGCTACGATGTAAATTTGGTTTTACTGAACTGAGATATTACGCCGACGTCTCGGAGACACTCTGCGAGAATTATGACGTGATATCATTCGGACCGTATCCCGTTAGAACGACGTTACGTTAAACGACTTTATGATTAATTATATATCAGCTACATTTCAACTATATGTACATTACGATGTAAATCTGGCCTTACTATTACGTGTACAGGTGTTACGCGGAGCTTTAGACACTTCTCTGCAGTGTAACGAACTTTATATGTAGTTTACATTTTAATTGTTTACATTATCATATAAATTTGATTTGGTTAAGTAGCATTTTCATGAAAATGATAACTCTATATAATAATGTGGTTACATTTAAATGATTTCGTGTGCAACCGTATTATGTATGTATTATATTATAATGTAATATAAAAAACTTTCTGTATGCTATTATTTTTTACGACGAATAATATCGCACAAGAATTAATATCGCGGATTAATATTGCGCAATTTATTTTACAGAAATAGTAGAATAATTATAGCGGAGAAATATTTATATTAACAGCCGAAAAACCTTCAACCTACGAGAATATTATGTAAATTCAATCAAATATATTCTACTCGATACAATACGATACATTCTTCACGTACTCTGATATATGTAGATCGACGATCTGTTTGAAACAGTTCCCGAAAGCTTAAAATTTTATATGAAAACTTCTCAACTTTCTCAATTTCTCCGTATCGCGGATACTGGCAGATAGAAACAAAAAAGCAAGAGAGAGCAATACAATATCCCGAAAATCTATCGGGGATCCATGTCTGAGGATCGAGCACCGCGTGTATGAGATTGAGATCGCAGATGCGAATGTTTCGCAATGTTTCCAAAAGGAGATTTTCAGAAAGTAAACTTTCGGAAAGGATTAGACTCGAAAGAAAAAGAGAGAGAGAGAGAGAGAAAGAATTGTCGTCGTCAACCGGGTTTTCCGGGAGCATTACATTTCTGTCGCGGCGGACGATCCGGATCGTGCGTTCGACGTTGTGTACGTCTGCTAACCCCGCTAACTCACTGAAATCCCCCGCGGCACCGGGGGCTGGACTTTCACCAAGAAAGACGACGCGGCGTGTATCAAAGTGTGTATCACACAATGCCGGAGGTCGCTCCGCGGTTCTCGGAGCAGTGCGGACAAAAAAGAGCAGCGAGAACGCGAGAGAAAAGGAAAACGGAGCCGTCGCGCACTCGGCGACCGCCGCGGCAAGACTGGGGTCTGCTGCCCGGCCGGGGTAGCTGCCATGGCAACCCGACCACCCCCGAAAGCTTCATCTCCTCCGTGTCTCGCGCACCCTCGCTCGCGTTCTTCTCTACCGCGCCGCAGCAGCAGCCAGCAGCAGCAGCAGCAGCAGCAGCATCATCGGCGGCGGCGGCGGCAGCAGCAATACACAGAGACGTGAACACGGCGCGTGCGGCACATCTTTCCATCTCTTCTCTCGCCTCCGCTTTCTCCGTCAGCAATAGTCCCCAAACCGATACTCTCGATCCTCGAACAAACGGAGTGCAGATATCTGAAAGGGGGTATCGAGTAGATAGTTTTGGGATGCGTTTAGAAGACGCTCCGTAGTATGTCCCGGAGTTTCGACGCTCCGCTTCCGATATTGAACAGTTATTATAGCCGCCACAGGGCTTAAGATATTGCCGACCAACTTTGTCTCCTACTATTCCACGTTGTCCTTTATCTCCCGTCACGACGATCTTCCCTTTGAGCGGATATCCACTCGATGTCGTCGATATAACGGAGTGCAGATGCTCGTACGAAAAGGATATCGGTGTATCTTTGCTTTGGATATGTAAGGGTCAAAGGATGCTTAAGGTACATCGATATTTCGCTTCCGGTCGAGGATGGTTGCAACCGTACTCGAGTTGCTTCCGGAGTACCCTTCTTCTCCAGAGCAACTTGTCGGCGATGCAGCTGCATCTGACTTTTAATATTAAACTTTTGAGCATTAGCTCACCTTTTTATAATTGTAAAAAGTTGCTACATTGCTATCTAAAAAGG
Source organism: Crematogaster levior (assembly GCA_901521435.1). Taxonomy (NCBI): domain Eukaryota; kingdom Metazoa; phylum Arthropoda; class Insecta; order Hymenoptera; family Formicidae; genus Crematogaster; species Crematogaster levior. The sequence continues at coordinate 879,499 of CABEGB010000648.1, forward strand.
ATGTCACGGAACTTACCAGATCTCGCAATTTTCTTTCCGTTTTCATTATACTGTCTTATGTCTTTCGTTTCTAACGACAGTGCACGAGAATTTGAGAACAGATGCTTACTCGGAAAGAAAGTCGACATGTCACGATTATTTAACATATGATTTGTTGATATCGATTCAAAATATCAATGTACAATGACTTTATTTCCACATTCGTTTCTCCCTCTCTCTCTCTCAAATATGGAATTTAGTTTTAGAGCTTCTGTGGTATTGGAAATCGCAGGAAAACCACGACTTCCAAGAAGACCTTTGGTCTCTAGCCATTTTCTGTGTAACCCGCTCACAAACTCATCGTTCTGGCATCCTGTTTGTCTTCTCCAGAATAACGCTTCGCGACGTAGACCGCTCGCAAAACGCTTTACGCGAAGTTTTGTCTCGGGACATTCGAGACTTCCATTTGAGACAAGTGACAAATTTCAACAAAACGCTGGGAGGACATGTATAAGTGTGTTTAAAAAATAACTTCGAATCGCTCTTCCCGACGGAGCGATTTGCACTGTTTGTACCACTTTGCTTGTAAACCATTCAAGCGTGAGCAAAGTTACTTGTGGAACAACAAACAAACGCACTCTCTTTCTCTATCACTCTATTGCATTGTTTAAATTGCTAAAACTAATTTTTATTTAATATACACTTTTCTAGAAAGAAAATATATTTTATATTTATTTTATGATAGATTACGAATATATTAATTGCCATGAAGCAATTCACTCACTATTCATTATTAAGCTATAGGTTTTAAATATTCAATATATTCAAATACCATACGGTATTCGAAAATCGATTTATGTCTAAACCTGGTATAATTTAACAGCTTACTGTATTTTCAATTTCATATAGCTTATTATAAATGGGAATTTGTGTGCGCCGTGATATTTACAATATCTCTAAAAATAAATTAAATTTTGACAATTTTTAAAATTTAATTGTTCTCATATAAAAAATATCATGATTTTTCGTATAAATTTTTAATTATTGTCTAATGAAACTATTGCAGATTTTTATTATTTTACATATACGTATATGTTTATTTTCTTTTTTCTTTCTTTTATTTGTGATTCTTATATCTAACAATAAGTATCATAATTCTTGCTAAAAATCTTTATTAAATTTTTCTAGTGATATTATTTTTTTTCTGTTTTCTGATAAAAGGATATTAGTTGGATATGATTAACCGAGAGGGTTTCCGAATGGATATGAGTTTATCAGGTTATAAAATGAAATGTGAAAAATCGTTAGATTACGTTTAAAGGAACGAAGAAGAATGAGCTTTTTCATGAAAAACATCTCGAGACATTTTTCAAAGAGTGAAAGAGTGAGAGAGAAGGAGAATGAAGGAAAGAGTAATGTCACTTTTTAGTCTTTTCTGCGACTTTCGGTTTTCGCTCTATTTTCTTATTTTTGCTTTTGGTTTTTGTTTTTTCAGATGCGGCATTATGATCAGTACCGGCTTTAGGGTAGGGCGCAGTGGGGCGACTGCCCGGGGCGCCGGATCTGTAGGGGCGCTGCTGCCCGGTGCCCCATAGAGTCCCTCTAATAAGATGTCGCGACTCTTATTAGAGGGACTCTAGTGCCCCCTATGCAAGAGTACCTATATCTCCTCACTGTGTTATACCCTGACATGCTCTCTATACCTTTGTATATCTTTTGATTTTTTTGTCTCACATCTGTATTTATCATGGCTATCGCGTTCTCCGCTTTGTGCGGATCTTCATCGCCACGCTTGACGCTCGACTCCCTCACTACGCGGGCGCCTTCCACCGCTTTGTGCATACGCGTACGATTGGTAGGGCGCTCCCACCACCTGCAAAGCGTGCGTAGTGGGGATCGCTGCAGCTCCCGTACTCGAGCGGCACGGCCGACACGGACTTGTTTACTTGTTTGCATGCGGTCTGGAATCTAGAATTCTGGACTCAAGCGGTGCTCGGTCCTCTAAAAAGTCTCAAGTCTCTAAGCTTCTTTTTTTTTACTGATTAATTGCATCAGTAATTAGTAAGAAAGATTTTTTTTCAACATGTCCGACCATAGAGTGAAAAAAAAACCATCTGGTTCGGAATACCGAAAACGCAAGGCTGAAAAAGAAAAAGAGTTTCAGCAAGCCAAAAAATTTATGAGTCTCGATAAATATATTGAAACAAAACAGCGAAACGAAAATGAAGGTAATTTAGAAGGTGTTGCTTCATCTTCTACTGCCTCTACATCAGTAAAAGAACCCTCCACCGAGCTTCAGGGCATAACTGAAACGAGAATTGATGAACTCTTCAATGAAAGTAAAATTTCATCAGACCTGACTCCCATATCCGAGCTTCCTCAAAATCCTGATGACTCATTATCATTTTCAGGAATTACTAATGCATCATTAGAGCTTGGTACAGTTAATTTATCAGATGTAGGTACTTGGCCGGCTATTCGGAATAGCAAAACTATTGACTATATAATAACTATGGGTCCAACGCAGATTCACATTGATCGAGATAACTTTCCGAAAGATGAAACCGGTCGTCATTTCGCAAGTTTTCACTACTCTAAGAAACTTGCAAATAATGAAACAATCCAACGTCGTTGGTTAGTTTACTCTATTTCTAAAGATCGGGTTTTTTGTTTTTGTTGCCGGCTTTTCGATAGTAAGTCAGCATCGAATTTAGTGTCTGAAGGATATAATAAGTGGAAACATTTGTCTGAAATTCTGAAAATGCATGAAAACAGCACATTCCATAAGAATTTTTACCATCAATGGTTTGAAGCTGAAATGAGATTGAAGAGAGGAAAAACGATCGATTGTGAAGAACAAAAATTGATTAGCAGAGAAACATTACGGTGGAATAATGTTTTGATTCGGTTGATGAATATTATTCTTTACCTTGCTGAAAATAATATGGCGTTCAGAGGAACCTCAGACAAATTATACACACCGAACAATGGAAAGTTTTTGGGACTAGTACAATTAGTAGGCAAGTTTGATCCGATTATTCAAGAACATTTGAAGTTGGCAATGTCGGGTGATATTTCGGATCACTATTGCGGAAAGAATATTCAAAATGAATTAATAGATCTGATGGGTGAAAAAGTCAAATCTGAAATTGTATCGAGAGCCAAAAACTCCAAATATTATTCTATCATAGCTGACTGCACTCCAGATATAAGTCATATTGAACAACTTTCTTTAACAATTCGATTTGCTGACTTATCAGATGACAATATAAGCATAAAAGAGCATTTCATAGAATTCATTCCTGTCGGTGACTCTAGTGGCGCAGGACTTACTGAAGTAATTCTAAATGTGCTAAATAAACACGGACTTGAACTGCACAATTGTAGGGGTCAGGGGTACGATAATGGAGCAAACATGAAGGGAAAAAATATTGGTGTACAAAAAAGAATCTTAGATTTAAACCCCTTGGCTTTCTTTGTACCGTGTAGCTGCCATAGCTACAATCTCGTATTGTGTGACGCTGCTAAATTGTCGGTAAAGTCAGTTACTTTGTTTGGGATTTTGCAGAGATTGTTCACACTGTTTTCTGCTTCTGTTAATCGATGGAAAATCTTAACCGATCACTTAGGACTCTATAGTTTGAAAAAACTGAGTGACACACGTTGGGAAGCAAAAATAAACAGTGTAAAAGCAGTCCGCTATCAAATTTGTGACGTTCATGATGCTTTAGTTACTTTGGCTAACGAAACTGAGAAAAGTGATGTTACTGTCTCGCACGAGGCAATCACTTTAACAGAACAGTTAAAAGATTTTGGCTTCATAGTTTCCCTAGTTGTTTGGTACGACATTCTTTTTCAAATCAATGTCGTGAATAAATCTCTGCAGTCAAAAACCGTGGACCTCAGTAAATGCACAGAAATGCTGGAAAACTGTTGCAATTTTTTAGAAAAATACCGAAAAACTGGTTTCAAGAAAGCTCTTTCAACAGCAAGGGATCTGGCGAATGAACTACAAATCGAGCCTGTTTTTAAGCCAATGAAAAGAGTACGACGCATAAAACGCCAGGCTGGTGAAATAGCCACGGACGAACCTATCGAATCCCCAGAGAAAAAATTTGAAATTGAATTTTTTAATCAATTGTTAGACGTCTCTTTAATGTCAATAAAAGAAAGGTTCAGACAGTTACATAACTATTCAGAAACATGGTCTTTTTTGTACAATATAAAAAAGATACCTGAAAAAAATGAACTTCTGAAATTCTGTACTGATCTCCAATTAAAACTTACTGTTGGTTCCGATTCCGATATAGATGGTTATTTATTGTGTGATGAACTCATAAGTCTTAAAAATTTTTTTCCAGATGACGATGATATTACTCCCATTTACGTTTTAAATTTTAAATACGAGATTCGCAACGCAAATATTGCCGGGCCTTGATCAGGCAGTCTCTCTCTCTCTCTCGCGTTGTCTTATTAAATCTTAACTCTACGGTACGCTGATTACTTCTCTCAATCTCTCAATCAGCGTTAATTAAACACATACCTAGTATATCCCTCCCCCCGCACTTACTTTCATCGTTCAATATAGACTCGTGCGATCCGATTATCTGGTAGCAAAGATGATTACCACGTTTAAATATCGGTATCTCTTTTGTAATGACAGTTTTCGACGACACGAGCAGCGAGCATCTCTCTCTCGAGTGATGAGAAATTAAGTAAAATAGACGCGGCGTACGGTTCATTGACCGACCAAGCGATCTGTGTAGCTGCGCGCTGGGCGAGAAAAACGAGAAATACGAACGATCGATCGCGATCTCACCGATTTCCAAGTAATAAAATTAGAGCGCGCGCAATCGCCGGGCTCTTCCTGCCACAACCGGACTCTCCGTCATGTTCGCGCGATTTCTCAGGTGGATCACCCGTGTGTGTATCCCTCTCTTCTTCTTCCTCTACCTCCGGCCGGTGGTGCTCCCTACTCTCGGCCCGTTCTTTCTTTCTCTCAGCAGTTGCGATGCAAAAATGTAATTAAAGGCGTGCGCGCGCGCAAGCACGAGCGCGCGAGCGCGCACATAATGAAAGTGGATGGCGACCGGCGCGGCGGCACGGCCGCTGCGAGTGAATGACGCCCGAAGGCCACGGCGATGCAACGTGTGTGCAGTCGCGCGCTGCATACGCGCACACGAGCGCGAACGTACGTCGCCTTCCATACGAGGGAGTTTTCTTCTCACGGAAAGGATAATGTGTCGTGATGCGCTATTGCGGAGTCTCGTAATTACGAATCGATCGGACCGAGGCACCGTATGACGTTGCATCGGCATATCGGTATTACAATTAGAATAATGCATTACATTTTTTTATATCAATTACATAATAAAGGGATATTTGTAGTGGATAACACAAGTTATTCTCCCTCCCTCTCTCTCTCTCTCTCTCGCGGTAATGAAGATTTTATCAAAACATTTTACTACCAATCCATTATGTTAAGTAGTCAAAGCATATGTACCGTGAAAATTATAAATGAAGATTGTATTATTATTATTATTGATTATATATTATTCAGCAACAACTTCGCATGGAAAGACTCGAAAGGTGCCGCGTGAGCAGCACGAGGAATCTACATAATGTACCGCATAATGTGTGCGCTCGAGCGAGCGTTTTTTTCTTCCCATGAAAAGTCGGGACGGTGATTCGCCATGGAGGCCAAGGGAAAAGAATTGCGTCGAAGCAGACGTCGTTGATCGCGATTGTACGTCGAAAAATTCCGAGAAACTGACGGAGGCCGCGCGCACCGAAAGGAAAGGGAACTCGGATGCACCGCGATGCACGAAATTCCGCTCAGTGACGAGAAACGCGGTTACGCCTCGTTGAGAAACGAGATTATATACTTACTTTCCGCATCGAATTGTGATGGATCATTTACTTCGCGTCGATATACTTGGACTTTTCGCGGAAATTATAAGAAAAAAAAATTAGAGATAAAAGTAAACAATTTACAACGGCTCCTTAGATACAATCATAAAATAAAACAAATAGAAGCCTTTTCAGAGCCAAAACATATGTATATATAATGTGGTTGATAAAACTATTACAAACATTCATTAAAACATGTCGCAAACGAATTATACATACGTAGACGCGTTTCGGCTCACTGAGCCCTCTTCAGTAACGCAAAATTTAAAACAAATACAGTTCAACGATGCCGAGTAGAAAGGCCCTGTGGGGGACGCAATCTCGTTGTCACAGATATTGATACAATCATGGTTTTTGAAGAGTTGATGTCAGTGACTCCCTCGAATTGGAAATGTCCGTGGAGTGATAACCAATAGAACGCACTGTTCTTGCTCTTCTTAGTCTCATTATATGATCTTTCTTATCAGAACGTCTTAATAGATGTTAATATAGAGACGAACTTAAAAAAAAAATTCTCGCCTATCAACATCCGCGCGACACGATCTATGATCTATGATCTACGTTTAATCAGCATACTGAACGTACGCAGTTAATATTTTCTAATAAAGTCATCTGGATTAATCTTGATAACTTGTTATCACGATGTAAACTTATCATTACGATATTTTACCAAAGTAACATTGTATCTGTACGTGAGCCAGCAGAATTATATGTATATGTAATTGAAGAGATTGTCAGAGACCGATTTTCATTATCAGTAGAAAAGTAATTTGGAGCAGTCAGTTAATCTCGCTGGAGGATCTATTCGGGAAAAACGTAGAAAGTTGCGCTAGATTCTCTTACCGGTAGAAACCTCGCTCCTTCGGGACTGGCATTAAGTGGATCGCGATGGAGAGGGACACCTGCCGTGCTGGTGGAGTGAAAAGATCGACGCGTCATCAGCGCGAGCAGCAAAGAGACTCGCGTTAGACTCGCCTCGTTTTCGGAGGTCGGAGAGAGAGGAGAGTGTTGAGCAGCACTAATTGACCTCGAGGGCCCAACTGACCCGGCGCGCGTCCGAGCTGACAGACCGGACCAGCCGACGATTAAACTTCCCGTTAATATTGCCCGCCCGTTCTCAATCTTACTCCTTTCTTCTTCTTCTTTCGCTCGCTCTATCATCCTCACGTCTAGCTCCATTCCGCTCGGCCGTGCCCATTCTACCTCGCGCTACCCCTCCGTCCTTTTTTCACTCGTTTCAGAGCCTGTTCGCTCTCGCTCTCTCACCTTTGGACTCACCTACACCCCGAATCCTATGAATATTTATGCGATTTGTAATCTAATACTGCGTACTCGGCAGGGGCGGAAGGAAGATGTATTCACCCCTCTCATCGCGAATCTCGTTCCTCCGATGTTTACGTGAGTCGTTATTGCCGCATTGGTTATCCATCGCGATAAAAAGGAAGACGTAATAAATATTTTACAACGTAAATCGATGTAAAGCTAACTGTAGAGTTTAATAATATCACTTTCTGCTAACCCTTTCTCGCAATACCCGACCTGCGAGCTGCAATTTGTTTCAACGGCCGTCAAAAAGAATTCTCACGAAAGGGCACTCATAACCGATTCGCGCTCTATTCAAAGCACTGCGAATACTTTCCTAAAAAAAAAGAAGCTCGTTTCTTCCGGTTCTATTTATCCTTCCTCCCTCTCCGTCTTGCATGGAGACCTCGCGCTACCGTTTCGGGTCGCAACTTCACGGTTCAGTCGACTGGGCGCAGTCTTCGAGCGTCTCTTGACCGACTCGACAGGAAGTCGACGGGCCTGGTCCCCGAATGACTGCGAGGCGTGCGACCGTGGGCTCGCAAGAGACGAGGTGATTTCGTGATGAAAAATTTTCGCCTTGCTTCCGGATCTGCTTGTCAGGCCCATCGAGGACGAGTGGGCGAGGGGATGCGCGAGGGGCACTGTCATTATTTCCCACAGCCGCCGTATGTTTCTACGGTTCCGCTAGGCTAAACCCGAAGAGGGGTCGACTAGGGAACCACCGAGAAGAGGAAGGAAGGATTCCTCGAGGGGTCCCGAGTACAACCTGTCGTGTCGGTCTTGACAAAACAGCAAAATTACCTTGAGGGTTAACGGCGGCTGCGGTGGCGGCGACGGCGGTGGTCACCACAGTCAAAAGCTGCTATCCTTATTTATTGATGAGGGTACACGAGAATCGAAGTTGCTTGGTGAGAAGAAAACGGCTGTAACGGGACTTCTGTTTCTTCGTTCAACCCTCTCAAGTGTGCTGCGGAAAGATTGGATCGCGTAGACCTACGTATAATGTATATACGTCAAAGAGAATCGATGCAAAGTACGCAGGTGAAAGCAAGTATGAAAGTGAAGTTCGACTATCGAACTATACGTAAACCGGTACGCCGGCGGCATTCTACCTTTGTGGAGAGTTCTTCTCCTTTCTCAGCATTGCTGTTTTTTTTTCTGTTTCTGACGCTGTCCCTCGTGTTACATACTAGCGATCTCATCACAAGTGAGTGATAATCGCACGGATCAAATAAGAATGACATGTGTGCAAAGTATCTGATGAAGTTATTATGTTCGAAAGGTATAGAGTCTTTAAATTATATATATATATATCATCTTTCTTCTTTACATTTTGAATCACGAAAAATTTGGCTGCGTCTACAGTTAGTAGTGTAAGTGATGAATTAACGACATTTTTCTCCTCAAAATTCAAGTTTATACGGAAACTCGAAAGATCTGCGTCAATTGCATGCACATGTGCCGCTATGAATCGTAAAAGATCGGCACGCGGTATCTAAGTCTGGTATAGTTGGTGTATCGACCTAGTATGGCGCGAGTTAATAATAACAAAAGAATCTGAGGCCTCGTTTCGCCATCGCGCACGCCACCCTGGTGTGCAAGGGTTGCAATGAAAGAAAGTTCTAATCGTCAAACCGCGCGAATATCGATCTTTGTCATCGCCAACGAGAGCTGACGGTTTGAACCGTCGACTAACATCGTCTATACCCACATTCCCTGAAAACGTTCGTTAAAACTCGACACGATTCCACTTTAGGTTTTACAAAGAGTTGGAGAAGAAAAAAAAGAAGAAAAAAAACTATACATCAGCTTAAAATTTCTGCAGACGCAATTTAACTACGCGATCATTCAGCAGACCGATTAATTTTTTAATCAGATCGTTTAGCAGATTCAACTCCGATCTCTTTAAAGGTACTTAACATTTTTCCGGAGGAGCGTATATCGATTTACGAGGAAGGTAAGCATTCGAGATTCGTGAAGGTAAGAAAGTTGCATCTATGGTAGCCGCTATATATGGCTATAGTGTGCGTAGGCTCGCAAAGGAACGTTTGTTGAAAAAGTTACACAAAGCTATAGCAGAAAAAGTTGTATTACTCTCAAGGTACGACTAACGTAGGAAGTGCAGGTGGTCGTAGTGTAAAATTTACGTTCGAGATGCAATATAAATTATAGAGAGAGAGATATTTTTACCATCCCGGATATTTTCTAGAGTAATGCGTTCCGAACTCCAGCGTACAAGGTAAGGCAAATTGCATCGGTCAAAGACATACGCCATATTGTATGACGTCATCTACTGCCTGATATATTACGTGAGCGTGACGATATAAGTGAAATGACACTAGCGATGTTTGATCATTCGTATCTCTATATTTGTAGTACTGCCTATGGGCCGTAAATGATAAAACGATAATTTATACATACATATGTACCTGAAAAGCGATTTGAAAGCGATGTTACCGTTATGCGCCCGTAACTTTTTGCCGATAATGACGATATAATCGGAAGAAAGCGTAAGAGAAGAAAATGGACCACCCAGCGAGATGTTACATGTCGATCGAGTCATATCGTCAATCTTTTTTCTCCATCTGTCCAATGTCCCGCGAAAGTGGCGCTGAATTATGTCAAATTAAATGTTCTCTTCGGTGAGATGTTTTTGCACGCGACCATTACCAGCTCCGTGTCGTAATAGCGATATTAACGATCCGTGAAACCGAACGCTGCTTTGCTTCAACTCGATATCCAATGCGCCGTTCTGCAATTTTTCCGATCTATGCTACACCTAGCGCATAATCGATGTCGGATCGCCTCGAAAACATAATCGGTGCAAAAATATGTTAAATGATTTCTCGGCTAAAATTATAGAAAAAGAACATTCTTTCACGGCTATTAAGATAAGCGACCGCAAGATTAGTAATTATTACTTGTCGCAATGACAAATCAAAATTATGCACGTGAAAAATTTAAATTACCCTTTATAAGAAAATGTTAAATATACTAATGAAGCTTTGAAGAAAAATTTACTGTATTTTTTTATATAGCTTTAAAACTTTGCCAATAAAGATTGGAATAAAAAAAATACCTGCGAGCGTTGATAATTATGTCGTAACTCGTAATATTTGGACTACCGCGTTCTGGGCACAATTTAGGGTTACGCGTCCCGCCATCGTCATAATTGCGCATACCTCCTAAAAGGTAACACGATAGTACCTGCCGCGGACCAATTTACAAAGAGAATCGATCGACAAAGGGCATCTGATAGGTCCCGTAGGATCTTGCGCTGAATGGATCGCGGTCGGTTCGTGGTGCGGTTTACACGCACTCCCAATACGCGAATAGTATGATACCGGGGTGTAAGGGTACAGACCTTTAAGCCTGGCTCACAATATTGTCCACATTATCGACAAATCAGACGTAATTTTTCAGAAATTCGTCAACGCACACTTTTCATAAATTGAGGTTTCTTCAGCTGCACAATTGTGCCGGGCAACAATTTTATCTTACTCGTACATAATTGTGAAAGTTCGATAGACGAACGACTAAAAGGGCTAAATTCAGTATGAAAATTATTTGTGTGCTACGTGCAATATACGGACTTTATTATTTTCTGCACATGTCAATTCTGATGTAACAACCTTTAATTCGTAAAAAATTGTACAATAAATAATGAAATACACGTAGACTTATAAGTATGGTCTTGAGAGATTCTCATCAGAAAAAGAAAGTTTAATTAATTTAAGACACCTACTGCAGATAATCGGAAGATTCTAGATTTGAATCCTGGATGAGGTGATAATTTTCAAAATATTCTTTGTAATGCCGTGTAAATTTGGGAGAGAGAGTAGATTTAAAAGATACGCATTAATATCGTTACTATTAAATTGCTAATCAATTATAATTAATATATGTTCACGTGTACATCTATAACTTTGAATTAAGGTTTCGTTTGTCCGAAAGTAACGGCGCGTAAATCCGCTAAAAGCATGAAATGTACATAAATTCGTATGAATAATATTATTCATTATCACAAACTCCAGCCCAACCGTAAGATGGCACGCTTTTACTTAATTTATTTGTTGGTTAATGAATTTAGAATTACTGTTTTACTCTAGAAGGATTCACGGATCTTTCAACTGTGTGAGGCCAGCTTAACGTGAGGCCCTGATCCCTACGGTTTTGGAAGAAGAATACAAAACGCAAAGGGCTCCAAGCAAAGACGAGACGGTGGGCGGGGCGCCTCTCGGGCTCCAAGGCGATCCACTCCGACCTCCACCTTCTTCTTACTTAGAGATATAGTAGGCGCGCGCGCATCAACATGTTACATCTTTCATGAAACAGCAAATGAGAGTTAGAGATTACATAAATAAAAAAGAAAAACGCGCGCGCGTGATGCGTGTGTGCGGGGGCCTCAGGAACCGTACGTGCTTGGTGGGCACACACTCAACTTGCGGCAGCTGGTTGATAGCATCGGCAAACCGTGAGCGTGGCTGATTTTGACGTGGCATTAAAATCCTTTCTTTCTGCCGCATCCGAGGTTATAATCACGGTGCAACTATGTACGGTGAAGTGACACGCGGTATTCCACCCGCGCGATGTTCCGTTCCTGTACTTGTAACCGGAGCCATCGCGATATCGGCTGCCTCGGGGCAATCGTGCGCAGCAATGATTGACGATCACTACACTATCTGGAGAAGAGACGAGACGCGGAAAGATCGTATCGTGCTATGTTAGGTAACACATTAGCTAAACAAACTTGAGAATCCAGTGGCAATATTTAGGATTACGCATGGAGTGCACGCGCCAACTGTGAAAAATATACTGAATTTAATTTAATATCTATTAACACATAATACTACTGAATACTTTTTCCGCTTTCATTCAACTTGCCTTCTGGAAACTTATTGTATCACGGCGAATCATTCAACGTCGGCGTAAGCTTGCTCAAGATCCCACGCGCGATGCGGTCGCGAACGCGCAACAAATGTGAGCAATAACAAATGGCTTACGCAAGCGTGCGCGAAGCGATGAATTCCGCCGAAGAAGTCTTTGAGAACGGCCGACCCCCCCCCCCCCCCCCCCCCCCACCCCCCCACCCCCCCCCCCCCCCCCCCGCCCCCCCCCCCCCCCCCCCCCCCCGACCGCGCGGATCTGGAAGGCAATGAGTAGAAGAAGACATCGACGATCGATCGGCAATGCCGATTGAGACGTCCCTGAGGGAGTACCCACGGCAGCCCCTTCCTTTTTATTCTCTCGCAGCTTTGTGTGCAGAAACGGATTGACGTACGATGTGTCAGCGGTGACAACTGGCGCAAGCGCAGCCCGAATACGAAATGAATCTTCGGCCTTTCGACTTTCATAGCAAGTTAACCCTCGCCCCCATCGTCTCTATCTGACCCGACCATCGCCTAAAGCGACGAAATCCTCAGGACGAAAAGAAGAATCGACGCCACAAGAATTCAACTTGCCTCGCAGAGAATAATCTTATCATCGAACTGAAAACTCGGCATTCTAATAACAATTTGGTGATGCCTCGCGACAAAATATTTTGGATATTATATGACATAGTATGACAAATTGGAAGTATAGCATGACGTCATCCCGTTGTTGTTTATACTTCGGTGAGATTTGCGTGACGCAATACAAAATTATCCTTCATATACTCATCTCGTTGCCGTTGACATAGGTATGTGAGAGGGTCAACGAGTTGTCTCGCCAGAACGCTGACATGGGCACCCTCGTCGTTATTGAGAAACCTTGCACTTGTAAACGATAACTAAGAGAAGAGAGAATTGTATTAATTATACTGTCTACATCTTCTAAAACTGGGTTTCCACGGTGCGTGGTCATGACTCGTGACTTGCTTATTCATTTCAATAGTTTGCCTTACGAATTTTCTTCCTTTTTAACTTGGCTCATCAAGGCTTGCTATCTAAACTCAGCTTAGTATCAAAACACAAAACTACGTACTTGTAACACTAACACGCACTAATCAAAACAGACTATCTTCATCTGGAATAAATTATTTCAATATTAATGCCAAAGTAAGTAAATGTTCACTTACATGTTAATACAGAAGATATTGGAAGACAACAAAACGAAGATTGTTAGAAACGTCTGAAAATCCTGATTTCAAGCACAATAAGTGCTGAGCGAATCCTGCGAGCGGCAAGAACGTCGACCTACGTATTCTTGTTGCAGCTTCGTTCTCCGGAGAATGCGAAAAATGTAGAAAGGGAGCGAGAGAGAGATCGATGAGACACTCTCTCTGTTTTCACAATCGGACCGCGTCGTCTACCTGGGGACCACTGCATGTCCCCGAGAGTTCTTTTCCTCGAGTACCGTCTCGTTGGATTTCTTTTCCTTTGCACGACTCTCGTCGTTTTGGATCGCGAACGTTTTGGATCCTTTCCTTTTGGCTTGT